>PVIH01006691.1:0-108273 GCA_004025045.1 Sigmodon hispidus
CTGTCGTTGTCTTCTCCTATATTCTGGAAGTTACTTCATGCTTCCAACTTTAGGTATATATTTTCCTTCTCAGGTCTTGACGGTGTTGAAGATTAGATAGTTGAGATTATTATTACTTCACATTCCAGCAAAGACACTCAAGTCTTAGAACTCTATTATTTAGGATAAACAGCTTTAAAACAATCCCTGTACATTTTTTGTATCAACATTTTAGATATTAAATTGCACCTTGTAGTTGTTTGCTAGCAGTAGTTTGACCTCACTTATGTTAGTTCCTTCCTCTTTCCCACACACTGTCTTATGGTAATTCCTGTAGTATGTAGTTTTATACCTAGTTTAGAACCTTCCTATTTAGACAAAATGGGGAGATGTAGCGGGAATCGCAGCGACTGCGCACGGGGGGAAAGAGAGGCGGGACTTCTGGCCCGGCGCGCGCTGGCGGCGCTCGGCTGCGCGCGGCAGCAGCAGCAGCGGAAATGGAGGCGGGATTTCCGGCCCAGCGCGCTCGGCAGCTACGTACGGCAGCGGATTCGGCGCGTGGCTAAACTCTCTTTTGCTCTTTTATAACAAAATAAATCTTAGTTGAAACATATCAATTGGTGACGGGTTTATTCCGCGATAGGAAGCCTTCCAGTATTTTTTTTTTTGAGGAACTATCAGACTGGTTTCACAGAGTAAAGATGGTTATGCACTCCCACCTAGAGTGAACGGTAGGCCAATGTCATCACATCTTATCCAACACCTATTTTCTGGTTTTGTTTGTTTGCTTGCTGGTTTAACATTACCACCCCTGAAAAATAATGTGGCTAATCATTAATTTATAGTTCCCTGAAGACTAGGAACATTGGACATTTTAATTGTGTGTATGTGTGTGTTTGTGTGTGTGTGTGTGTGTGATGTTTTTGTGTATGTCATGTGTGTGTAGATGAGAGTTCCTGCTTGTGAATACAGATGTATTTGCAGTAGCATTCATGTGCTGGATAAAGGACAGCCTTCAGTACCAGTGTTGGACTTGCCATTTGATGTTCACTGCTTGGTGCACTGGTAATTGTCATGAAAAGTACTATTATTTTTAGAGTAAAAGCATCATTCGCAACAAATGGGATAAAGATCAATGAATTACAGAGCAGCCTAGCTGACCTCCAGTCTTTTGAGGAGTCTCCTGCCTTCACTTCCATATTTCATAAACTCACTGAAGTTGCAGATGTGCAGTAGATAAGTTCTGGGATCAGAGCTCTCCTCTTTGTACTTGTCCACCCAGCACTTTATCTATGGACCAACTCCCCAGCCCCTATCAACATTACTTTACAACTGTTGAGGAATATACATACACTCAAATTCTTTACTCATTGGAAATCAAGGACTTTAGGTTTTGCTATTAAATTTTAGAAGCTCTCTTTATATAGTCTACATTAAATTCAGAAAAAATAATTTGCAAGCATTTTCCTTTCTGAGAGTTATCTTTCTAGTCTGATATCTTTTGATGCACTAAAATTTTAAATTTTTCATAAGCCTACTTTATCTTCTTTTCAGTGCTGTTTCCGTCACTTTAACTTTCATTCCAAAGAAACATTGACAACTAATCATGGGGAAGTTTTGTCTATGGTTTCTGTTTTCATAAAGAATTTTATTATCTTAAGTCTTACATGTAGAGATCTGGCTTCTTTTAGATAAGTTCAGTTTTAGACAATAGTCTAACTTCATTGTTTTTTCACCAAAGAGCCGAATGTTCCACTTATTGAAAAGACCATCTTTTATTCCATTGAAAATTTTTGACACTTTCATTTAAAAAAAATCTTCTTTAACCATATTGGTGAGGATTATTTCTGGAATCTCTAGACTATTCCATAATTTATGCCTCTATTTTTCATCCCAGCCCCATAGTCTTTTAATTGCTATGAGTTTGCAGTGGTTTTAAAATTAGAGAGTCTTTTTCTTTAGCATTTTTGTTCTGGAAGCAATTAGGAGGAAGGTGTTATTTTGAAAATAATATGAGCTTCAAAATCCAAGAGAATTGAATCTAGATTTTAGCTGTGCACCGACATGGTTTACATCCCATCCTCCAACAAAACGTATGTTGAAACTTAACCCCTTTGCAGAGGCAGAAAGTGGAGCCTTTGGGAGAAAGATTAAGTAATGAGGCCTCCACCTTTGTCATGGGATTAACATCCTTGTAACAAAGGTGGTGGAGAGGTTTTCAACTCTTGCACATTATCTCTGACATGAGGACATGATAGGCACTATTTTCATGTCTTCCAGCACATAGGAACACAGCTACACATAGTAGACTCAGAACATCTTTCACCTAACACTTCCTGCCTTGACCCTAAATTTCTCAGTTTCCTGTGAGAAAATCATTTTAGACTTTAAAGAAAATTACTTATTTAGTGGTGTCTGTTACAGCAGCCCAAATGATTTAAGGCACCCAAACAAAGCTTTGGGACCTATTTCAGACAGGTATTCTACAGACTCATTGTTGTCATCATAAAAACAACAGTAATAACAAGTGTTTCAATTAAGTGTTTAATGTTAGAGTCAGTTTGTTTTAAGTGATTTAGATTTGTCAGACAATGATAATGAGCTCTCCAATGCTTCCTGTAAATTTTAGTACCAGGGTCTAGAGAAAAGATTCATTGTTTTGAGGGTGGGATATAAACACTGAAACCAGAGCAGGGCTCAATTAGAATCTCTAAAATATTATTTTCTGGATTTTAAAGCATATATTGTTCTCAAAATATCACTCTCCTTCTAATTTTCACCAGAACAAAATTCTGAAAGAAAGGGGCTCAGAAGTTGACTATTTTTTGCTGTAAAATCACAAGGACTGAAGTTTAGATCTTTGGACCATGTAGCAAGTCAGGTGTCCAGATATCTTTGAAAGATTTAATGCTTTCTTCTGGCCTCTGTGAAAGCACATATGCATGTACACATGAATGCATACACTTATAGACACACACACATACACACACACACAAAGTATATCTCTAAAAAGAAAATATACAGTTCAGTATAACTCAGAAACATATAGACAACATGGATGTGTGAGTATAAACCTCTAACTCCACTAGCCACATAGGGCAGCCTGCAGTAATATGAAGCTATTAATTACTAAACCTTAGTTCATCTGCAGTAAATAATGGTTTGCCTGTCAAAATGTTGATATTTTTATGACTAATATTTTTCATTACAAATAACCCTCCATATTTTCTGTGATGTATAAACTATTGTGTGCATATAATGTTCACTTTCAAAATTCCAAGAACATCATGAAATTGTACATTTTTCTAGGCTGAAGATAATCAGGCAAAGCATAGATAAGATGCACTGTTTTCTCATTTTATGGTTCAAGAAAATGGCAAAAGAAATGGTAAAATTACCTGTCTAATCACACAAACTTGTCTTCTAGACAATAGATTATAAATTTTGGGGACATAGGTTTATAGCTCAAGTCTTATCACTAAGATCTGAATCTTCTTGAGCTACATAAATTAGAGGTGATAGATAACCTTGATTTTTCAGTTTGATAGTATTCAGAATATTCATAGGGGAGACACTTCAAAGTGTTATCTGTCAGGGAATTTGTAGATTGAGCTAAATTAGATGAGAAGACTCACACTCAGTGTGGAGGGCATCATTCCATGGGCCAGAGTCCTTGGCTGAATAAGGAGAAGGAAACCTGAGCACCCGCCATGTATCATCATTCACCTCTTGCCTGACAACAGACAAAATAGTACCAGTTTCTTTTCCTACCATGAGGAAACATATGCCCACAAAGTATGAGCCAAAATAATCCCTTATTTCTTCAAGTTGCTTTAGTCAGAAGCTTCATCACAGAGATGATACGAAGTAATTAATACAACCTTTTAGAGGCCTGTAATGGAGACCTTAAGAGAATCTCAAAATATTCGGTTCCTTCTGGATGTTTCTCTCAGTCTGCTTTCTTGGATGTTCAGAGGGTAATACAAGAAGACTGAATCTCAACCCACCTGAGAGGATATACAGTGATGGACACTCTAACACCTGCCTAGAGGTCTTTGGTAGATGCTGACATGATGTCTCTTCATTGTCAGTGGCCTCAGCTTCATTTGCCTGATAACTGTTGCTGCCACTACTGTCCTTTTTGGCTCAGTATCCTTTATAACCACTTTCTTTCTAAGCTTTAGAAAACTAAATACTTTACCCATTAACATCATCCCTCAGATTGCTCATTTTGTATCACAACTGAACATGATATGTCCCCCTATAACCAACAGCTCTGACAGAAGTATTATAAGCTCTGTCATTTAACTTCAATTTAATTGCTTTAGAATGGGTCTGCTTGTGAAAACACTCTTGGCTCTTTATTTATTGTGAGGGATGTGTCACAGTGTCATCAAGAAAGCTGGAATGGGTCAGCATTCAGTCAGTAACAATGTCACATTGACCATGGTATGACAAATGTCTAGACACAAGGCCAGCAAAACAGGCAACTTGAGTGGCATTAGGCACTGCGAGCAAAGTGATATTTATTTCTAGTTTATAAGTATAGACAGTGAGGCATGTAGAAAGAATCTTAAGGACTATTCAATTTTCTAGTCATATGAATGTGGAAAACGAGACACAGTAGGAAAAAAAAAAAGACACACTCAAGGTCATACAGCCAGTTTCTAAAGACTCATCTGGGCAGTTACACAAGCCATGAACTCCGAGGTCATCCCACCTTCATCTACTTGTAGGCATATTACATGCTATTGCTAGCTTCATTTTCAAAGGACTCAAGAGTTTCTCATAATAGCATTACCATTCATCTTAATTTCCTTAAACTGTAGGTATTTAAAATAAATCAGGATCAATGATGGCTCGTCATTTGCAAAAAAAAAAAAATTCTCTTACAAAGTTCCTCATATTTAATAGCATTACTTCTTTTCCCTTTTAGCCAGGCAACATTATTTTTTTTTCTTAGCACACTAGCTTTCAAAAAAGAAATAGATTCCTGTGGCACTTAAGAAACTGCTATGATTATCCATGAAATAATATATGTACACATGAATAGAAAATGAAAACATTATTATTTATGACCATTCTATGCTTATAGTTGGCTTTTCATGCATTTAATAAATTGGTGATTTTCAAATGAATGTCTGTTGAACCAACAACATAGAAAAGTAGCATAGCTCAGAAAATGACTTCTTTCAGAGCAGATTGCACATTGAGCCAAAAGAAAAAGGCATTAAATAAGAGAAAAACTTGTTAATCAATCTAGACATGAACTCTTTTAATTTTAGAAAATAAATAAAATTGTCATGCATTAGGTGTTTGGTAGTAAAAGATACAACAGTAAACAAAATAGACGTCATTACTGCCTTCAAAAAGTTTAACATTAGTAGAAAAGAAATTTAACAGAATCTTACTGAGATGCAAACATGTACCAAGATTTGCATAAGAGAAGTTCTTTCAAATATTTAGAGAGAATATTTAAACATATGGACAATGAGGACAGATACTGAAAAGCTATACTAGAAAACTTGGGTTTCATTTAAATGGCAAATAGACATCATTGGAAGGTTTTAAAAGGAACCTAGTACAATATTTAATATAGCAGCAGATAGCCTGCCTCAACAGAGAAAAGCTAGATTTGTTGTTATATGACCAAACCACCCTGCATACCACTGCATTTGCCAGATCTTGGGATCTAGATGGGTCAGGCCTAGGTAGTGTTTGAATGGAAAAAAAACAATGAACTTTAACCATTTGCTGTAAAAAGAGAATGGGGTCAGGGATGAGACCTGAACAGTTGGATAACAGCCTCTACCCTAAATAAACTTGCTAAGAGGACAAAGTAGCACCGAGTCTTTCAAAAAAATACGAACAGCTGAACCTACAATTCTAAGTATGTAGCAGCTTGCAAGACTAGTATTTTCACCATTGCTCTAGAGATTAAAAAAAAAAAAAAACTGAATGCCAGCATACTTAAATATCACACCCACTGTGACAAAAAAAGAAAGTGCTAGAACCAGCATATATCCTAATGAAACCAAGGCTGTCAATTAAAATGTTTCTATGAGAGGTTTTATTTTCATCTTCTCTGATATTGTCATATGAATATTTTGACTAGTTTAATTCCTTACTTAAAGAGAATATATAGGTGTACTTATAGAGGGATCTATTTTTGTCTCCAATCATTCTACCTCACCAAAAACGTAGGCAAATGGATTGTATATCTGTTCTCATTGCTGTGAGTGTGGACCGTCTTCACCACAGAAGAACTCCATGGCGTGAGATTGCCCTTACATCTTCTTTAAGCCAACAAAATGCGGGCAGAGTATTTATATGAATTCCAACTTCCAAAGGCAAAACAAATTTTCTACAGCAAAAACAAGCAAAGGCTACAATATAGTTTTCTTTTCCCCTATTTGAATTTAAAAGTTTACTTTAATAAATGTATTTTTATTTCAATAAACCTGCAGAAAAGTAAAAGCATGGCTTCTCAAAAAGAAAGGGGCCAATGGAAGTTACCCACTGAATTCACCTCGCTTTTCTATACAGTGCAATGGTATTCTCCAAAGGTGGACCATTGATTCAGCCTGGGTACCACAAGGAAAGTGTACAAGAAGAGCCATAGAAGATATGCTGACATTTCCCATGAGAGTGGATGAAAGGTGTCATTGTGTTAATTCATTTGTGCCCTTATAACCAAATTCTTGTGCCTGGGGAATTTATAAACAGCAGGAACATTTTCTCATGGTCTGAGAAGATGGGACATTCAAGGTTAAAGTTCTGTCAGGCATGGTGTGTGAGGAAGGTGTCTTATGCACAACTTCTGGAAAAAACAAACACCAACTCATCACAGGTCAGAACAAGAAATCATTCTCAACAGGCTTAACCCCTGTATAGGGCATTAACCACACAGTGGAGGTAGAATCCTCCTGACTCAGTCATCATGCACAGCCCACACCTCTTAATTGATCTTTACCTGGTTCTCCATCCTTTTAGTTGCCCACTCTCAGGACTCCTAGCTTCCTGTAGAGAGCATCTACCTTCTACTTTTATGTCACATGTATATCACTACTCTCTTGCTCTTCTCTTTTCAAGGTACTTC
This sequence comes from Sigmodon hispidus, assembly GCA_004025045.1. Classification (NCBI taxonomy): domain Eukaryota; kingdom Metazoa; phylum Chordata; class Mammalia; order Rodentia; family Cricetidae; genus Sigmodon; species Sigmodon hispidus. The sequence continues at coordinate 7,079 of PVIH01006691.1, forward strand.
CTTGCACTCTCATTGTCCATGTTTGACTATACTCGGTCTCTCTATCTGTCTGTCTCTGTCTCTCTCTCTCTCTCTTACACACACACACACACACACACACACACACACACACACACACACACACACACCTGCATTTGATATATGAGAGAAGGCACCAAGCCTTCTTCTTCCATACTATTTGTATTTCTTGATATGGGTTATTTCACTTAACAAAATGATTTTTCCTTTTCTGCATATAACATGATTTTCTTTATATCATAGCCACATTTTTTAAGAGTTAATATGAAACGTGGTAGAAAGCCTCTGAAAAATATGGACACTGTGCTTCTGAGGTGTGTACAACCCAAAACTCAATTCTGGCTCTGAACTGTCTTTTTGGATTCACCCTGGAGATGATTCCTCACCTGACAATTGAAGTACTAGAAGTCATGTGATCAAAGCTGCTAGCGGGAGGTGTCAGGAATCATTTATGATGTGTGCTCAATAAGGTCTGAATAAATGAATGAGTCAATGAACAAATACTTGATCTATCCAGTGCTGAGGTTTTATTGAAAGCCAAACTTCTTTTCCTTTGAAAAAAAAAATGACCATATCTTAGTTGAAAGGACATCAGTACATTGCAATTCTTTTTCCTTTATTCCTGCTGGTTTGCCTGTAGAGACACTTAATTATTGATACTGCTGTTAGGAAGTGCAAGCGGCCCTTTGCCTTGGATGCTGTTTCTGTTATTATTAGTCTCTGAGCTGTTTTTATTTCCTCTAGCACAATGAGGGTGGTGAGATGAGTAGCTGTGCTTCTCTTTCCAAAATCCGAAAGTGCTCAGCTCAGCAGTCACCTGACTCCTGAGCATCTAATGAGAAGTAGGAAAGACCTCAATTTCCTTGTTGGCCTCAGTTCTCTTGACCTCAGATAATCAGATAAGGAACAACGCAACAGGAGACTGATTATTTCAGTGATTTCTCACCGTTGTCTTTCTGTTCATGTGTAAGCTGAGCAGAACTGTTTGCTATTTGCATTTTGTCAAATCTGACTGTGCTGAATAAAAAAACATGAAAACCCTAGGTTTCTGCATGCTGGAGAAGACTAGAAATCCACAATTTATGATCTCTCTCTCTCTCCCACCTACCTTTCCACTCTCTCTTCCTCCTCCTCTTCCTCCTCTTCTTTCTGTTTCTGCTACTGCTTTTCTCCCCTTTTTTTCCCTGCCTCTTTCTCTCCTGTCTCACTCTCTTTCTCTTTTTTATATCTGATTTTCTCTTTCCTATATTCTCTTCTCCTTGGGGGGCCAAAATATTGATTCAAATCTTGATCTATATAAAGATGCCCATGCATTTAATAGATGTGTGTTTCACAGCTCAATGCTTTGCACAACATTTACAAAATGTTTCATGTATAGACCACAACAAGGAGACACATATACTCTAGTTTAAAAAGAAATATCATTTCTTGTCCTATTTGCAATGATCATGATCTGATAAGTTCAATTTATTTAACATCACTTAAATATCTACCACATAGAAAACTCTTCATTTTCACTGTTTGTAAATGGTGCTTAACACTATCTGAGTTCAAGGTTAGTAGGAGAAGTATAGATATTAGTGTTCATTCAAAGTAGACAGGCCCCAGTGTAGGTCTGAAATACCTACATAGATCTTCAGGGTATGTCAAAAGCACTGAATTATAATTAGATTGTGATTTGGCATTTCCAAAGTTAAGTTTACATTTGTGAACATTCAAAACTAAAGTTTTACAATTAAGCCCTAGTGTACATGTTGTAGGTTCTTGAAAATGCCAACAATTCTCGAACACATAGTTTAGTAATAATTTACACATTGGCAAAAGTGCAGAAGGTATCAAGGAGGCAACATTTATTCTGAATAGCATGAATAACAATAAAAATGAGTTGGTGCTGCGTCGGCAGTTAATGTGTGTTGTTTTTTGATAAAAGCACAAAGGGTAGCATGGACACAATATTAGTGAGTGGTCAATACAGAGTTCAAACAACATATTCTACTTTTGAAGCCAGTTCATTATTCCAGTAATGTGTATGTGCTAGAAAAAATATATAGCTTGTTGCTTACAATATTAGACTTTGGAACAAAAATATGGACTGTATATACACACTTAATACAGAATAAGCTTGTTAAATAAGGACTGAATTAATCACACTTTGTTTACAGCATATAATAATCAATTATCTGAAGTCTTTATGGATTGGTATTTTTGAAGATGTACACTATTTAGATATTTGAAGTAATGCTTTTAGTGAACAAACACTGATTGTTGTTGACCAGAATATGCTGCACATGGAGACAGGCTCCAGTACAGCCACAAATTCCTAAAGCCTTTGAGAGTCATGAACAAAAACCAATATCCTGGGACAGAAAACAGAAAAACATGGAATAGAATTAGAGATCTGGAGACTAAGTGTTTGCTACCCATCATGATTTGACCTCTTCTACATAGGGAATACATAAGATATCTTAGCTTTCAGAAGTGCAATGATTAGCCTAGAGAGACATAATACCTGATTGAGGCTTAGAGTCTGTAACCAAGTCTTTTAAATAAGGTGTGGAAGCAGAAGAGCAGAAGATAAAGAAATGGAAAACTAGTGCCTGTTTGTTGAGGAATTTCTCTACATGGAGAAAACTCCAGTTTATGTTCCAACGGGTAATTCTCAAGTTCTCATTCTCCCGATCACACCAAAAATTTCTTTTCCTTTTTTTTTTTTGGCTGTGCATTCATTCCAAATTTAATGGATCAGATCTGATAGTGGAAGACTCCTGGAAATTCTGGTTATAGACACAAAAAAAAACCTAAAAATAAACTTACAAAATACATGATTATGTGCTCAAATATAAAACAAAAAAGCATCTTTAACTGACTTGTACACAGTACATATTTTATAGTTGTATATTACTTTTAAAAGTTTATGTACTTTCAGAACAAGGAGACCAGACACCAATAAAAATAGATGGTCTAGATGATCCAAAATCTCAAAATGTCTCTGTTACAGTCTCCTCAGAATTCTGTATCCAAAATAGTTTCAAGGCTGCTGGCTGAGGTGATCCAGCCTCACTGAATAATCCAGCCAAAACCTAACAATTATCCTTATTTTCTCACTATTACACTCAAACTACCATAATAACCAAAATCAATTTGGAGTAGGATAAGCTTTGTTTCATATTAAAACTTCCAGGCCATACTCCATACCCTAAAGAGGCACATTCACACTCCAAAGGTATTAGCTCAACTATGTTCATAGCAGCATTATTCATAATAGCAAGAACCTGGAAACAACCTAGATGTCCCTCAACTGAAGAATGGATTAACAAACTGTGGTACATCTACACAATGGAGTACTATTCAGCAGTAAGAAAAAATGATATCCTAAAATTTGCAGGCAAATGGATGGATTTGGAGAATATCCTCCTGAGCGAGGTATCACAATCTCAGAAAGATAAGCAGGGGATGTACTCACTCATTAGTGGTCTCTAAACAAACAAACAAGAAAAAAAGCCAAACATGCCCAAGCTGCAAACCACAACCACTGAACAGCTTGGGATCAGAGACACCCTGGACTGACCCTTCGGATCCCACTCCAACTATAGGAACACCTGACTCACTCTTGAGGGAGGGGGGGACAAAGTAAAATTTCTAAACAACTTTCTTTGGACTTACGGGAGTACTGAGGTCACAGGGCAAGGAACAATTCAAAATTAGATAACTGCATGCATTCTGGAAAACATAGAAACTCTGGTAGGGTACTGATGTAGTAATTTCTACACACTTCTGGAGGCTGAGTGTGAAGGCATGAGAGTGAGGACCTCTTGGGAACCACAGTCTTATTTTTAATAAAAAAATAAAGTACAATAGAATTAAATCACTTCCTCTATCTTAGTCAGTGTTCTGTGGCTGTGAAGAGACACCATGACCATGGCAATTCTTGCAAAAGAAAATATTTTATTGGGACTTTGCTTACAGTTTCAAAATTTTAGATCATTATAATGGCAGAGAGCATGGTCGCATGTGGTTGTGGTGGTGCTGGATAAGTAGTTGAGAGCTAAATCTTGGAAGAAGAGGGAGGGGAAAAGGGAGAAAGAGAGAGAGAGAGAGAGAGAGAGAGAGAGAGAGAGAGAGAGAGAGAGAGAGAGAGAGAGAGAACTATGTCTGGTTTTTGAAACCTCAAAGCCCACCTTCATGACACACTTCCTTCAGTAAGGTCTGATCTTTCTAATCCTTATGAAGAGTTCCAATTTCTGGTAACAAAGCATTTAAATATATGAGCCTATGTGAGCCATTTTTATTCAGACCATTAAACACTTCCTTTTTCTTCCCCCAGTTTCTCCTAAGTGTTCTATTACCTCACCCACTCCCTCTCAAATTGAGTTATGGTCTTAAAGGACCTCCTCACAGCTCTGGTACAGATAGGGAACATTCACCCTGAAATACACCTACAGTGTTCATAATGAGGCCTGTTCTCCAGAAGAAGAATCCCTGCAGAGTCTTACTTCATTTAGGAGAACATTTTTCTTCCATTGAAACCCACTATACCGTACAGATTTTGTGTTTCTCTTGGAAGGAGAAATGCTACACCTTGGAGGAATATGGTAGAGAGGAATATATGCTGTTTAAGAAGTACTTGAGAAGTTTTCAGTCATGAGACAAAGACCATAAGAAAAAAGATCTTTAATGACCTAGAACTGTGGGGTGCTTTGATAAGGAATGATATATGCATAACAGAAATCCTCCCAATAAAAGAGAAAACCAAACAAACAAACAAACAAAATATTGGGAGTATGAATGGTCAAGAACTTTCAAAAAGGAATGCTAGATACAAAATTTTACATGAGGAAAGCTTGGCATATATCTGGAATGAAATAAATAAACACATAAAACCATTGCTATTGTACAAAACCATCAAACTGCAAACACACATACATACACACATGCATTTAGATAGATAGATAGATAGATAGATAGATAGATAGATAGATAGATAGATAATAGATAGATAGACAGATATAATGAATACTTTTTTATCCTGTTTTCTAAACTCAAAAGGTCACTCATTTGAGGCCAAATTTATGCCTGCAATCCCAGCACTTTGAAAACTAAGGCAAGATCATTTTGTGAGTTGAAGGTCATTCTGGGGTAAATAGTGAGTTCCAGACTATCTTGGGTTATAGTGGAAGTATCTGGCTCAAAAAGAACAAGCAATAATTTTAAAATCATATCTTTTGTGACAAATTGAAAAGTATAAACTGTTTAAAGCAATAAAAAATTTAATGTTCTTACTTTTCTTTAGTCCGTGGCTTGTGAATGTACTGAACATTGTACATAAATTATTAGTTTATGAAAACTAATAATTTTAATGTTTCCTTTGTGTTGTTTCTCATAAGATTGACAAAATACTCATAATCCAGGATTAATATAGATTCTACTATCTTGGAACTTTTCATAAACAATAAAGGCTATTTTTAGTATGGTACAATCCATCTTTATCTCAATTGTTATCTTTTAATCTAGATATTCTCTGCTGCACACAAGGGGCTTAGGACAGCTCACCCGAACTAATGCACTGTCTTAATTTGATGGCTAGTATTAGATGAAAAGTACTATGTTCTACAGTAAGTTCATTTCAAGGCCTTCACTTTAGTCAAAGTCAAATCATGCTTTATCATTCATTTCACGAAGATTCACTAAAAGAATTTGCACAGCCCTTGTGTTTAAAGAGTCAAGATAGATAACTGAAAGCAATCTTTACTGTAATGTGTTCCTATATGCTCTCACAGAAGGTAGTAGAGATGTACAAAATCTTCTTACTCAATGCATCTGTCATATTTATTCTTTTGCAAGTACAGAAAAGTAAAATATAAAATAAAATAAAACCAAAATATAGCCTGCCATGCAATAGTAAGTTAGCAAGTGCCTTGCAGAAAATTAAAAGAAAAAAAATATCTGGCAAATTTTGTCACAGGCTAAGAACAATATGAGGGATAAAGTATGATGCCATATTTCCTTCCTATTTTCTCCAGCAGTAGAAGCCTACAAGGCCTAGCTGTAGGTATCTCAAAGCAATCTGTCATCAGCAGCCAAGGGAGTCATAACGCATTCTCTTAGAGTTACTCTTCATGAGTCAACAGATCTCTCACATATGCTTGTCCATTTACCCTATGCCTGAGGTGCTTTATATAGTCTGACTAGATATAGAAATCAGTAAATTGAGGTAGTATTAGAGTAATGGAAGTAGGGGTTGGTATATCATATCTACCTTTAATTGGTCAAAGTATATCATGTATTCCATCTGCCAAATAGACTACGCAGCTTTGACAAGCAGATAGAAAAATGGTCGTAACACAAGGTAAGTAGAAATGTATTATATTGCATGAATTCTATTTAGTATTATAATGAAACCCAGAGCCAGATATGAGAGAAAGCTGAGATACCATAGATACAAGGAACAAACCACAGTCAGTTCTCACCCAGCCAATTCCTTAGGCTGAATGGGATAGGTCCTGCCTCCATGAATACTCAGATTGACTGAGCACACAGACAAAGAAAAGACTTCTGCCTTCTCCACTTTTATCTTTTTTCCCCCTGCCTACCTATTACTATTCCTCATCAACCTTCTTAGTGCTAAGATTAAAGGTTTGTGCCACCATCACCTGGTTCTATTTGGCCTTGAATTTACAAAGATCAATAGTCTCTCTATCTCCTGAGTGATAAGATTAAAGGTATGAATCACCACTCCCTGACCTTCCTGGCTTGGCTCTGTGGGTAACTCTGATACTCCAGACTAATTTTTATTAAATATACAATATGTCACCACATATTCTCTTTTATGTCAAAAATTTTAAAAGATTATAACTAATATGAGAAAAAACTATGGACAATAGGTATATGCTGTATATATAAATAATTGCATCAATAAAGTCCAGTTCATTAACAATAGACAAATAAAAAGAAAATATTCCATTATTTATCTTACTTTGGTGAGTCCAAAGGATTGTACCTAATTCACTTTCTATCTAACTTGTATTACCAACTGAAAACTATCTTTGATGTCTCTCAAACTTAAACACTTCACATATCTTCACGAGATTATTTTCTGAATTTGTAACTAGAAAAACTATAAATATAATTATCTAATCTTCAACTCCCTTAGAGACCTGAGAAAAGAAAAATATTAACTAAGTAAACAGGAAGTGCAAACAAGTGACTTCCAAATGTGAAACATGACAGAAACAGCTAGCTGTCTGAACAGTCACCCAAGGTTCCTCTACAGTATTGGGACATTTATCTTTGGCATACAGGCCTAGCATATCTGACAGTCTTAACTGTGAAGCAAGATACTCCTGAAGACCTTTCTACCTTGTCCTGGCAAAGTCTGGCAGTTCTTGTGATTTCTGCTTGTCTATTTCAGCATCACACTGTGAGCAGTTAAGGCAAATGCACTTTCTTGTCCAGTGGCTAACTTTGCCACAAAGAAAGTCAACTCCCTATGTAATTGTTTTGATGCCCATCATCTTCTCTGAAGTAAATTGATGCTGCCAGAAGCATACAACTCATTGTCTTAAAAATAAAAAGAATAGATCTTATTAAAATATCTTATATGCCATATTCTGTAGATATCTGAAGTGCTTAAAGATGATATATCTAAAATATACCTCTGTTTGACCTGGAAAATATATCTAATATGACTATAAGTTTGATCATAATGACTAACTAGTAACTTGTATTTCTTTATATACTAATTAGTTAGTAATAAAATTTTTTAAGGACTAGAAATTCACATTACATTATTAGATGAGCTGCAGAGGTACAATATCTTGAACAAGACTACAAGTATATATATATATATATATATATATATATATATAATAACAAAAATAATCTCAATTCTGTATTAATATATAAATTTTGTACACAATATACAAAATTCAATTTAATGTAAAATATTTAAAAACTATCAATTGCTTTTTAAAAGTAGATTCAATAATTTACTCTTATATTATATCTTATCTATATTCTATTTTTTCTCAGAGTAGATTTAATAACTCTTTTATCCTATCCATACCTGTATCTTCTTTTTTTATTTTTTTAAACAAGAACCCTGAACATAATCTCCCTTGTTCAGCTTTTTGTACTAACCATTATTAATACCAATTTGTAACCAGTCATTCTAAATAATGACAATTATCTATAATTCCTTGAAAACCACTCACCCCATCGTTTTGGAATGTGGGCATGATTTTCTCAAATTTACTTCCTGATGTCTGGGGAAAAAGGCATCTTTAGGGGATCCTGAAAAAAAATGGGTTCATTTTTAAGTCTTGGGATGGGTAGCTATATCAATTGTTGTCTAGTCTCTGCATAACGGAAACATGCAGGGCTTGTCTCAAGTATTGATTAGAGTCGTCTGTGAAGCTGGTTCATCTCAACCAGCCACCTCAAAATTGTCCTGAGAACTTTGTAGTCCAAAACCAATCTCTGCTTGCTGTTTGTCATCCTAGTGGTGCTGTTGTAGTTCATATAAAATCATTCTGGTGGGGCCCTATTTTTCTTTGGGAGACTTCAAAGGTCACAGGCATTGTCATGTTATACTCCAAAAACCTAATAAAAGACTAAAACCCAAAACAATGTGCAAGAAGCTAAATAAAGCTTTTTTCTAACTTAGTTAGTACTTTATATGATCATTAATATCATGATAAAAAGTTTAATATTTATTATTTATATAAGTTTTAATATAAAATTTATATTCTAGTAATTTTAATACTATTCACTACAGAGACACAAAATAAATCTGAAACCAAAAGGATGATAATTAAGAAAGTAAAACATGGTTTTAAAATGCCTACCATACCATTATGATATAAAGAGCCACCACCATGGAGTTTGGTTTCTGTTGGCATCTATTACTGGGCATTCAGCCTACCATTAAGAATAGTTTGTTTCACTGGTGAGACTCCCTTGGAGAAAACTAAATTTCCTTTTCAAGTGTATATCAATTTGAGATTGCTTCTGGGTTAGGGATGGGGGCATGTGTTTATTTCCCTATCACCACTGAGACCCTAAATGCATTGCTTTCCAGTCTAGGTGTCTCTTTATTTCATTAATGCTAACGTTCTATGCTTATAATTAGTAAATTACAAGATTCATTTGAAGAAGATGACTTACATTAACTTTATTCAACTCACCACTAGAATTTTCTTTCTAAATACATTGGTAACTGTACAGGGCACTGGAACTACAATAATCCTTAATAAGAAATCCTTTTTTGTATTTTTGCTCCCTGGAGGAGAGAAATTACAAGGCAACAGAAACAGAATATAAGGTGAATTATGATAGAGACAGATTACATATTAAGGTAAGATTGTTCTGCTAGAGGTTAGGTGAGTAATTGTTTGGCTTTTTCTTGCCTCTTTTTACTCTGTTAAGAATAATAATAAGTTTGAACAAGGGGATATATGGATAAAAAATAAAATGTTATTCAAAAAAATAAAAAATAAAAAAAGAATAATAATAACACGGTGATTTAAAGAAATTCCTCAAGTTCTGACATTTCTATCTTTGCAGAGAGTATTACCAAAATTAGTAGGCATATCTCTGTATGTTAATATTTATTCCAGTTATTATTTTCTTCTCTCCTTATGCTACACAGCTGTAGTTTACACAGGTTAATATTTTCCCTCTAGACAATTATTAATACTTTGTGGTATGGAAAATTAGTTTTACAAATTAGAAACAAAATAAAACCAGAAATGGACATTTAAATAGGTTTGTAGTGAAGTGGAAGGCATGCATGAACACTGTCATATCAGCCACATCTTCTGTGGCTGTTTGAAAAGGATAGCCCTCACTGACACTATTAGGAGATGTGGCTGCCATGTTGGGATAGGGAAGGTTTTGTTACAGGAAGTATGTCATTGTGAGGGCAGGTTTGGAGGTCTCATATATGTTCAAGCAATGCTCAGTGAGATAGTTCATGTCCTGGGCCTGAAGAATCAAGTTGTTGTTCCTTTTCCACTCCCATCTTTTTCTCCGGCACCATGTCTGCCTGCAGGCTGACATGTCCTACTATGATGATAAAGAATTAAACCTCTGAAACCACAAGCAAACCCAATTAAATGTGTGCTTTTATGAGAGTTGCTGCGGTCATTGTGTCTCTGCGCAGTAATCTAAACCTTACCAAAGACAGAAGTTGGTACCATGACAGAAATATTGATGTGATAATCCAAGCAATACTTTTCTTTAAAGGAATATGAACCTTGGGACTGTGGACTAGAAAGACAGTTGAACACTTTAAGTGCTGATTAGTGGACCATACTAGTAGGAATATCACCTCAGACAGTGGTGCTGAGGTTGAACTGTTGCGGGGGCAGGCGGCAGGAGAGACTAGCTCATGAGGTTTCAGAGGAGAAGAATAATAATATGTGGCCTAGAGATCCTTCTTATGATATTTTGGTGAATGATGTGGCTGCCATTTGCCCTTATCAAAGGAATCTGCCTCAGGCTAAAATGAGTTTTGGATCAATTCCATTGGCAGAAGAAATCTCAAAACAGCCTAGCATAGATGCTGTCCTGTGGTAATCAGTGGTAACTCTAGTGAACATTTATAATGAAAAGGAGCAAACTGAGCAGGATAAACTATAAAATGTAAAATCTGGGGCAATAAAAGGAGCACCAGGAAGTGGAATGTAGCTAAGGCTTGTGTTCAAGGAAATAAACAGATTAAGAAATAGAATAAAGGTAGTGGTGACGTCATGGCAAGATCATATCCAGGTATGTCTCCAATTATACAAAGGAATTAAGGAAAAGCTTAGACCCTGGTGTAGTGGTGCATGTCATTAATCCCAGCACTTTAAAGGCAGAGGCTGTGCAGAACTCTGAGTTTGAGGCCATCTTGGCCTATAGAACAAGATCCTAAATAGCCAAGCTTAGGCAGAATAGGTAACTATAGAAATCAGAAACCTGGATAAGATGGAAATAAATAAGGGAGACATGTTCCAGCCCAATAAGTCGCAGAACTTGGCAGCTTCAGCCATATCATTCTGGCTTTAGAGTCAAGGACAGAGGAAAGATGTTATCCCTCTTTGACTGAGGGAAGTTTCTATGGCCAGACATGTCAGGGATGTTCTTGAATGGAGGCCTACTGAGGCCATGGAGTGAAACTGTGAAGTTGAAACCTGGATTGCTTTGAAACCCCATAATGTTAGAGGTACCAGAGCCATGAGATAACTTTCTAAGGAAAGCTGCTAACAGGCAGTGGAATCAGTCAAGGAAAGGAGTGTGTTGCAGTCAACAAGGCTTGAAGGAGTGGGAAATCTGAAGAGCATTTTGACATCAGACACCCAAATGCAGTGTTTGGAGTTTGTGCAGCTGATATTTGGTCTTGCTTTTGTCCAGTATTTCCTCCCTATATTCCCTTCCCTATGTTTTGCAATGTCAATATATATCCTATGGCATTAAATGTTGGAACTATGTAATCTGTTTTTTTCATTTTAATTTTATAGATTATAGTTACAAATTGCATGAATCTCAGAAGAGACTTCCAATTTCAGATTTGTAATAAGTTTGAAACTGTTATAGCTATGGGTCTTTTTAAGTTGGACTGAGTGTAGTTTTTGAGTTATGGTATGGCTACAAGCTTTTGGGGGTTAGGGACTAAAATGTATTGAGTTTGAAAGAAAATGGCCTTCAAAGGGAGTGGCACAATTAGTAGATGTAGCCTTGCTTGAGTATGTGTGGTTTTGTTGTTGGAAGTATGTCCTTGTGAAGGCAGGTTTTGGGGGTCTCATATATGCTCAAGCTACAGCCAGTGAGATAGTTCACTTCCTGTTGAATGCAGAATCAGTTTGTAGCTCCTTTTCTACTCTTAGTTCCTTCTTCATCATCATGTTGACATGTCCCACCATGATGATAATAGACTTAACCTCTGAAATTGTAAGTAAACCCAATTAAATATTTTAAGGGCTGCCATGGTAATGATGTCTCTTACAGCAATGGAAACCAAGACACCTTCTAACCTTATTGACAGACAATCTCTATTCATGTGCATGGAATGATTTCCAAGATTGGAGACATATACAAAGTTTCACTAAAAGTAAAACTTTAATCTCTGAACTCCCAGGCCAGTCAACAGCATTACCAGAAATCCTTTTGTGAGATGTAATGCATGCCTGTTGAATGATAGTTATACCTAGATACTATAGTTCTAGCCACAAATACATAAGAGACAGTCCATCTGCCTTCAACCAAGCCAAATGAGGCTCACTTCTTCTTTGTCTGCTCAGACTACCACTGAGAACACAGGCAGGAACCTTATGCAAGGGGATAATGTGGGGAGCCTTATGTCAACAGTGGTGGAAATACGCAGAAGATTTTCAAGTTCTCACAGTAAACTGAACTTGGACAAAATGCCAGTAAATGCTGATGGATAGTGATGACACTACATTTTAGCACACCCAGCCTATTTTCCTCAGACCTTTGTGCATCATTATTCCAAACCAATTAATTCCCTTAACAATTGTGTCTGTTTGGGGTTCACATCAGGCAGCAGGAAAGCCCAGAGTCCCCAGCTGCCAAAGTAGTTAAGTGCTACCAAGGAAGGGTACAATGATATAAAGCTCATTAGGAAAGAAGAAATCTGTGTGACTACCCATCACAGTCAAAGGCTTTTACTGTGTTTTACACAGACACTAACTGGGGTAAATCAATAAAGGAAGACTTGAGTAATGCTAGAGGCTCTTGAGTGTTAGTAGATAAATATAAGATGTATTTGAAGGCAAAAAGGAAATAACAGTAACAGGAAAAGAAAACTCAAAAGGACCAACCAGATGTCTATTCCATTGTATGGTTTCTGAATTATATCCTTTATAACATGTCATCAAATGTTAGTGATGTATATATATTCCTGAGTTCTTTGAACAATTTATCAACTCTAGGGAGAGATTTATGAGAACTTATAATTTATAGCTGGCCAACTGAAGGACAAGAGGCCCAAGGACTTGCAAATACACCTGAAATGGGAGCAGTCTTACTTCATCTATAAGGTCTGATTTAATCCAAATCATTAGACATAGTTGTTATTGGGAGAGTGGAATAATAAGTTTTGGAAAAGCTCACATATTTGGAGTGAAAGTCTGATTACTAGAGTAATGTCTTTCTTCTTCTACTGGTGACTGTTGTTAACCAAACCAATTTAAAACAAGTGGTGATTTTCTATTTCCGCACTTCCTTCTCTTCATTCAAGCTAACATTCTGTAGGCTTTTGAAGTGTTTGGAGGTTACTTACCTATCTAAAATATATCTCTGAAATAATAATAATAATAATAATATATTTCTGCATATCTAGAAAACTTAACTAGCATTACTATAAGTTTAACTATTATAGATGACTATTAATCTGTATTTCTTAATTATGCATTACAATTTTAAATGAGTTGCATAGACATAATACCTTAAAGAAGAATAGAAATATATATACACTATAGCAAAATTGACCTTAAATTTGAATCAGTAAACCAAAATCCTTACCAATGTAAAATATTTTAAGATTAACGGTTGTATTTTGGTTTAATATACACTTAATTATCTACACTTTTTAACATTTTTATATCATATCCCCCATTCTTTCTTTAGAAAGAGATTGAATATAACCATTAACCATTTGTAACCAACCCCCTTTAGATAAAAACAAACATTCATTAAAAAATATATATGGGGAATTTGCATATAGCTTTCCATAGTACTTACTGCTGACTGGGGGTACTGGCAATCTTATGGGGATTCTGAGATATTTTAGAATTACGGTTATGTTTTCACTATAGTTGTCTGTGAGGTTATATTGTCTCATCCAGTTATCATAAATCTGTTCTAGTTTTTAGATTATCTGGGCCATGATTCCCATTGGAGACTTCTCAGAGAGTCTTCCTTGAAAGAACCATATTAACCTGTAAAAAAAGGCACAGTTTCTCATCTTTTGTGAAAACAAAATTAAAGCCTCTTTTACAAAGCAACATATACTTAGACTCAAATTTTGAAGTCAAGATATTCTCAATAGATATATGTTGGTTTAACTTAGAAGTCTTCACAATCAAATGTCTTTCTATTGTTAAAATCTAAAACACAACGCAATAATATACAGTATCCTGACTCTCTTTAAAGGGCTTTACTCTTTTTCTTTTTTCTCTCTTGCTTACATACATTTTTAAACATTCTATAACCAATTTAGAGGGTTTTTAAAATCTGAATCTGTAGTATTCTGTACCTTTTAGCCTTTTATCCATTTGAGCAAAAGCCTTAAATCCTCCAGGCAACCCACATTTGTAGTGCAGGCCCATGAAAAATGGCAGAAATCTGCCATGTTGCAGCTCAGGTCAAGCACGCATGCTGTTGCCAGGAGAGGCATCTCTGAATTGCAGACTGTAAAAAGACAAGAATTAAAATGATGCTCTTGGCTCTGTTATAGAACCATGGCTTAAAGCTCTCTCAGGTTTTATATAGAAATTTTTGCCACTGCATTTGGTCATCAATTATAAATGGAGGATTTTTTCTATCTTTCCCAGACCCCACAGCCACTCAGACTTAATATTAATTACAAACTGTCTGGACTAGATCCCAGGCTTATTACTAATTAGCTCATTTATCTCAAATTAACCCATTAATCTATGTATTGCCACATGTCTCATGGCTTTACCTATGTTTTCATTATATCTTACTTCCCTGGGTGACTCACAGCATCTGCTCCAACCCTACCTTTCTCCTCCCAGTTTGGCTCTTGGATTTTCCACCTGGATATGTTCTATATGGTCATAGGCCACAGCAGTTTCTTTATTAAACCATTCTATAAATACATATTCACAAATACCATCCCACAACACTTCTTAGCAAATCATTTTTCCAGATGAACTATAACATAAGCTGTAAGATAAATATTTAGGATAATATTTAATCTGTTAGTGCATGCTAGTTTGCCTGCAGAGATAGAAACCCATGGAGGAAACATGTGCTAAGATTAGTCAAATGTCAGAAACAGTATTTCTTAATCTGATAATCCAATTTAATTTAATTAGAATTCACTTCTAAAAATTAATATAATATGTACTAATATCCACAATATCTATAGTGGGGTCCTTATAAAAGGCAGCTCATATAAAGTCAAAGGAGATACAGATTTGAGAAGCTAAGATACAAAAACTAAGGTCTCTATGTGACATAACTGGCTTATAACTTTCTAACTGTTAAACTTGACCTACTTTTGATGAAAGCAAATCAATGATATTTAGATGGTTTTCTCTATGTCTATACAAGAATCCTCATAGCTAGGGAGGTGGCATTTTTCCCCTATAATTGCCCTCACTTGTTCCATGACCAAAACTGTTAAGACAGCATCTATTCTGAAGCCAAATAGTGTGGGTTCAATCTCTGCCACCTGAACTCTACCTTGATCTGTGTTGCAGTTCTTTGGTTACCAAACATAAGCTTCTCTTTTATTAGTAACATAACTGTGATGGTAAAGAATACAGTCTCAGTCTCCCTTTTCCACATTTGCCTCACCTCTAACATAGTGATAGTGATGATAGTTCACCCATAGAGGAAGATTAAATGATATAATTGTCTAAGATTTCTAAAACAGTCCCTAGAACACAATGAACAGTGAGTATTTAGTATTGAGTTTATTATTGGATTTCCAGAGGTCTTATTGCCAAATTACATGTAGATGTAAAGTTTTCTGTCCTGTGGTTAAATGTAAACATGTCATCTCTACTTCTCAAGTATGGGCTGCTTTAACACATAGATAGTTGAATGAACTCTTGTCTTTAGAGCTCAGCATAAAGGCTAGCTCATGAAGTATGAGTTCTTACTGCAGAGTTCCCATGAGGAACAATACAGTTTTATATGAACATGTTCCATACAGGGCTATATACTTCATCAATTCTACCTTCAGCAGAAGCATGGTCATCTTCCTCATGCTCCTCAGGGAAGTCTGCTCTTTGTTAGCTATGTACCTTTTCTAACTGAGATCAAGTATTGTTCCATGTTAAGACTACACTCCACAGTGACATCCTCATTGGTAGGAGAGAGGATGGGCCCTTGTAAGGGAAGACTAAACCTCACTAATGTGGCTGAAAAAGGAAAATGTTTTGGTATAACAACTGGAAGACAATTAAAACCCACAGAGTAAACCAGAAGAGCCATATCTTCTTTAATCTACCTCCCACAGTCATGTGCATGTTCTCTTTATGTAGGAGTAAGTTTATGTCAGGCTCAAACAAGCAGTATTTCTTAAAGTTCTATCATGTCTTTTGACCTGATGTAATCAAGTTTAAGCATAACAGAATAGAAGCAGAAATTTCTATAATGTGTATGGACTATGTATGCATAAACACATGTTTATATGTGTGTACCTATATGTGAAGGACATAAGTGTGATACTGAGAGTTTTCTTTCATTATTTGTCACCTAATTTTCCAACACATGATCTCTCACTGGTTCTGGACCTCATCAGTTGGCTATACTAACTGTTCATCAAGCCCCAGGGCAGCTCATGTGTTTGTTCAATATAGAGAGAATATGATGTGTGCAAATACTGAGAGAAGCAGTGTGGATTGTTGTGCTGTCTCCACTGAAGATGATGCATGTAAACCAAAGCTCTAGTATCAGCACACCCCAGGTATGCGCAATAATTTTTACCAAAGGAAGTATTTAATTATACTTGGGGAGTTAGAAAAGATAAAACAAAGAACAATGAAAATAATTCAAACTATTAATAATCTATATTGATTCCTCCTCCTCCTTTGTCTCAATATGTGACTTGGCAATTAATCCCATTTTTTTTTTTACTAAATATTGGAAGGAGTGAAGGAAGAAGGGATAAGGGAAGAAGGAAGAAAAAACTGGCCTTTTCCCTTTTACAAGAAGTGTTTGGATTTAAGGAAATGAACAGGGCAAAGATTCTTATAAATTTTGAGATGCTATGCATAAGACAAGCTTTTCAAAAAGTAAGCACAAGGTATCTTGGCAACCACACCTAGACATAGGTGAACACAAACCATGATCTACCAGCACTAGGCTGAAAGAACTTCACTGAAAGAACTTAAGATTTTTTCATCTTAAGCAGCTTTGTCAATTTGGCCTAATCCTTGGGCTTTTCATATAATTGAAATGCAAATCACAAGATACTAAATATGTAAAGAGACTTTTCCCTTCTAAAATAGTTGTAACTCTATACTGTCTTCTACTGTCTTACACCATAAGAATCATTAAAAAAAAAAAAATAACAGACAATCGGTAAATAAATCTCTGCTTGCCAATCAAAGATAAACATTGTTAACATTTTTATGTGCATTAGTTTCAGAAATCTAGGCATGAAGGTGCAAACACTTAAACGCCCACACTGTGTTATGTAACCATGCTGATGCTTCTGTATAATTGTCTATAATATTAAAAACAGATTTCTTTATTTTATTTTACCTGTATATTTTTTTCTCTTCATGTATATATGGGTACCAAGTATATGTATGTATGTGGAGATCAGAAGAGGGCAAGGAAGTCTTGAGTAGAAATTGTTGTGTGATGCCATGTAGATGCTGGGAACTAAATCCAGGTTCTTCTTTGCAAAAGCAACAAATGCTATTAACTTTTAAGCCATCTTTCCAGTCCCTATTGTCTGTAATATTTTCGGTTAAGTGCAATACAACTATTCCACATTCATTATTTACGTTATTTTTGATATCACAGTCAACAAAAGAATTGTATTTCCCTTGAGGAAAAGCTTTAGTCCTCTTTCATATAGTATAATATTCAAGAGAATATGTTATACTCACTAGGGGTAAATAAGAATGATTACAGACAGCAGGTCAGTGCACAGGTACTTAGCCAGCTTAAGGAGGGGGGAGCTATTCCTTAGTTCCTAAACTGAAAAAGCTCAGTCATGTGTGTAGCTGAGTAGAAATGAGCTTATTGATAGCTGCTGTGCCTAAAAACCTAGAGCACCTATTCTGCTGGCTTCTCTTTAGGGCTGGATGGTGGAAACACATGTGTGAAAAAAGCCCTCCTTTTCTCAACTGGATTAGCAGATAATGAACTAACCCTCTACTTAACATATTTTGGTGCCAGGTAAATTCTATAGGGCTCTCATCTGACCTCTCAGAATCTTTGGGATGATCTTCCTGTTGGTCTAAATGCAATTTGGAAATGCCTAATATTTGCAAAGGAAATGTCAGGCCTTTAATCTTGGTGAAATGCCCATTCTTAACCACCCACAAATCTAGCTTCTAATTCCATTCTCCTTGTCCCTTCCTTCCTTCTCCCATTTTATCCTCAGTCTCTGCATATACAATGATTGTCGAACACTGAAAGGTTTCTAGTAAGACTCACAGACGCTTTATTTCTCCAGCCCCTATATCCAGCCCCATGACTTGCTTATTGAAGTAACTTAATGGCTATTTCTTGATCGTGAATATTCTCTTGAAATGTATTTCCTATAAAAATGAGATGCTTTGTGCAAATGGTACTGTATTAAATAAATATACAAATTTAGTAATGAAAATAATTAGAAAGCAGTTGAATACTTATGATTTCTTTAAAATGTAATAATGGTAAGAAATGTACAATGTGCATCACAGTAAAATGACCTAAAAACAACTTGCAACTACTTTGCCATTCTAAGACTTTCTATAATTCTCTGTACATAACCAACAAACCTATAACGACTCTTGTCTTCTTTGTACCATTTTCCTCTAGTCTTTTATATGATGCTCTGCTCTCTCCAGTGCAATCCTGTTTTGGCCTCTCCTGACTCAGCCCATTATGACTTTAATCAATTTTAGAGTAAAACCTATGTACAATAAATGTAAAATACAATTGTTTCAAGTTACAGAGGGAGGGGCCTATAGATAGCCATGACTAGTATTTTTGTTGTTGTGACATGAAGATCAACACACAAAAGAATAGCATAGTAGAGACAGGTATAAACAATATCCACTATAAAACCTGAGACTTAATTTGAGGGATAGCGCTTACAATTTCTGTGGTTTTATTCACTATATTCTGTTCTATTCCCCATAGCCAGGAAATGGAGTCAATCTAGATGTACAGCAACACCTTATAAATGAATAATTTCAGCTGTAGATAAAAATTAAATTAGGAAAGCCAAAGGTAATTGGATAATAGTGGGAGAGCATACAACAAGTGAGGTCACCCAGGTTTGGAAAGATAAATGCTGCAAACTTCCTTTTATTATGTATATTTAACTTGCAGTATACCGGGAAGCCAGGACCTTCAAAAGGGACCATTGCTGGAGAATAAAGGGAAGACGATAATAAAGTATAGATAAATGAAGCAGGGGGGACGGAAACTAGAAGGTTTGAGCAGATAGAGGAGACAGGGGTAAGGGAAATTGGGGTATAAGAGGGCTTACCAAAATGATGAACAAAAACCATGCTTGATCTTACTAGCTTGTAAACCAACTAAAATATTGTTGTGAATATAACAGCTTATGTCCAATGAAAGGAGATGAGAATACAAGGAAGGGATGATTTAAATGAGGATCAGGTAGATGAATGGGAGAGATAGATGGATAGGGGTTGAATTGTCCACAGCTAATGATATACAAGAAGGCCTTAAAGAAACTCCCTAATTTTAAGCTAATTGTGCATAGGTGGACAATGTCTCCCAGTAAGTAAATGAGCAGCATGGATGGGCAGTTTTGTAAATGGGGAGATCATAAGAGTGGACATGAATCTGAGAGGCCTGATAACTGAGTTTGATGTAGTACATGATGCAAAGTCACCAAATAATAAAGATATATACAAGCAAAAAAAGAAAAAGAAAAAAAAATAACTGTATCTTCAAACCTGGGTGCTCCACAAACTACCTACATCTGCAAAATGTTCCCACTGACACTTTAGTTGTGGTTCATACAAACTGGTTAAGATAAGGTTTATCAATTTCAATATCCTATATCATGGAGATCACAGGCTTTGGGAATTCATAAACACACCTGCTTTTTTTCCCCATTGCACAATAGTGGATGTTGTAGTTTGAATCTGTAGGAAGTGGAATAGAACCAGCCACAAGCCCAACAGTGTGTAACTGTTTTCACTCTTGATACCTGGAGCAGTAATTTTACATCTTACAAAGAGAAGAGGTGTGGACAGAACAGAAAGCAGGCACATGTGTTGTTAGAGAAAATTTCCATGGAAGAAATCTTGCATGACATTTCACTGAGGACAGAACTCAAGATGGCCATGTTTACCCACAGATCCCCACTTCTAAGCTGGGATGGTGGTGGTAGTTGTGGTAAAAATGTTCTCTATATAATATAAAGTAACTGGTTTAGCCTAGATAGAACACCATAGAAGTGGGTAAAAAATCAAAAGACAAACAGATAAAAAAAGATAAAGTTAGCCAGTCTCCATCTGACACCCAAAAAAGACAGAGATATAAAAAAATCCAAGTGAGCCACAGGCTGGGCCACATGACAAACAAATTAATAAAAATAAATTAATTTAAGATAAAAGAGCTAGCTAATAATGTGCTTAAAACATGGGCCAAAGAACATAAAGTTTATATAAATATATAATTCATTTCTTTGTAAGACAAAAGCCGCGGCAAATCAGGTTGAAACCTCGGCCCCAAACGGGCAGAAAACCTACTACAACAGGTAGTGTGAATTCTATCTGTGGCTGCTGATTAATCAACAGTAAAACTCCACTATTTTCTGTGCATGTGTGGCTTGGGAGATAAATGTCCATTAACACTTTCATTTTGTTTATAAACCTCAATATAAAGTGGTATTTGCTGATAAATAAAACCAAGAAACATGAAAAAAAATAAAATAAAATAAAGAACCATCCTTTGGGGGGGGAAATCAGTAATTAAAGGAAAATAATGTTATATGAGGTTTCTGGCTCGGACTTTCAAGCCTATCCTCAAGGTCTGGACCCACAGTCCCACAGAAACACGCAGATGCTTACACTAATTTTATGCTGATTGACCTAGGGCCCAAGCATATTGCTAGCTAGCTCTTGCTCTTAAACTAACCCATCTTATTCAGCCATGTGGCTCGGTACCTTTTTCTCAGCAGCATTTCAGCTTCTTTCTTCTGTGTTTCCTGGCATGTCTGTGGTGTCTTTGCTCTGCTCTGAGATTGTCCCAGCATTTTCTTATCCTGGTAGCCCCGCCCACATTTCCTGCTTTCCTCTGGCCAATCAGCTTTGTTAAACCAGTAAGAGGGACAAATATTTACAACTACCATAATCCCACTACAAGAAGATGCCATGAATTTGAATGAAGGAGAAAAAAAAAGGTATTTGGGAGTGTGTGACAGAGAAAAGAGAAGGAAGAAAGATGTAATTATAATTAAAAAGTAAAACGAGGAGGAACTCTATCCTTCTACAGTTCTCCATCTAAGGACATAGTGTCCCTAAACCTCTAAAAGACGCCACAAAATAACCTCACCAGACAACCTAAACAGGCAGGCAACCCTGATCTCCTTATTCTCCAGAAGTGTGAGAAATAAAGTTCTGTGTTTTTATCAATCACACATTTGGTATTTTTCCATAAAACCATATAATAGACTAAGACATCCCCCTTAAATGTTGTTTCTGATTACTCTTCTGAAAAAGATATGAAGTAAATACTTACATGTTTTTGCTGTGAAAAAAAACCCAAATCAATAAATATAATTATTTGGAACTATTTCTATATATATAGTAATTACTCCATATCATCACATCCTCACCAGCATCACCATTGCCATCATCATCTTCGGACCAAGGCTTTCTGGAGGACTCAGAATATGAGTTGAGTCAGGTTAGATTCGTTTTTCTTAAAACACCCAGTTGAGAGCCATGGCCTTCAGAGGATCCCACTGTGTACTTTGCAGAGGGTCCCACTGTGTACTATGCTCATCTGATAACTTCAGCATTCATATATTTGGTCATTCAAGTCAGTCTACATTGTTCTACCATAACAAACAAGGTTGGAGCATACTTAAATGTCAAAGGAGTATTTCTCATTTTGTATGTCTCTGATGAATCAGAAGATTATCTTTGCTGAATTTCCTGGGACCTCTTGGTAAACCAGCTACTACTTTGAAATGTTTTGTTCACATAAGCAAAGATAAGAAAGAATTCTAGAGGATTTTAACAGCATAGAACAATAAATATCTGAGATTTGATTATAACTCACTTTTCAAAATTTGTCACATAATTCTACTCATTATGATGAGGTCAGAAACATCTATACTAACATGTACCCTATTCCAAATTTCTTTCTGTTGTGGTAAAACATTTTGAACAAAATAATCTTGGGAAAATAGTTTATTCAACATTATAGTTTATAGTTCATCCCAGAAGGAAGTCAAGGCAGGACATTACTCACAGCTAACAAATTACAGAGGATACTATGAAGGAACGCTATTTAATGGCTTACTCACAGATTCATACTTAACTAGATTTCTTTTTTTGCATCTTTTTTTAATTATTAACTAGATTTCTTACAAATGATTATCTTCCCAGGGAATAGTGTCACCTACAGTGGGTATTGCCCTTCTATATCAATTAACAAGCCAATCTAATTTCAGCAGCTCCTTCATTGAGGCTCTACTATCAGGTGACTGTAGGCTGTGTCAAATTGACAAAGGTTATCAAGACAGACATGACCATACAAAAAAAATCCAGAAAGATTAAATAAATTTTCAGCTCTAGATGAAATAATATTATTTAACAAATCATTATAACATGCTGAAGAATATGATAATTATTTTATTTTTCTTGACTCTGTTATCCATTTGTGGTTTGGCTGATTTAAGTTAGGTTAATTGTGTTTGATTACAAGGTCGCATTAGGTCTAAGTCAGCTTCATTGATCTCTCATTCCTCACACACTAACAAACTAAAACAAACAGTAAAGGTGTAAACATATTCATCTCATTTGCATATGTTACATATATAAAAAGCTCATTATCTAAGTTAACATAATATGATAAGATTAGAACTTCTTCAAGACTGTATTGGAAAGGGATAAATATATGGTGAACATGATATACTCTATAGTATCCTTTCTGTGGAAAAAAAAAACGTCTGAAGCTTAGATTTACATACAAATGACTTGTTTGAGTGTTCTCAGGACAAAACCCATGAGGAAGTCAGGAAGCTGGTTTGAGAGAAAAAAAAAATCAACTGTGGTGTATTTAAATAAAAGCCCTCATATCATAATGGTATAATAATGCCTGAAGCTTTTCAAGTCACAATTTAAGACCGAATTTAGACTTTTTTACCATATCAGAAACACCTCCCAGAAGATGGTATAGATTTAGGTGAAGCATTTTCCTTAGGCTAAAAGAAATTACTGGAATACAGGGAGAGTCAACTCTGAGTCATAATCAGAGAATGTTCTTTGAAGATGCTGAGATAAGGAGATACATCTTTTCCATCAGGAAAAAGCCTGGAGCACAAGGAGACTCAGCTGTGAATCACAAAGGGAATATTCCAAGAAGATGCTGAGGTAAAGAGATGTATCTCTTATGAACATGAGGTCAATAATATTGTCTATTTGCCAAAATCCAATCAAGTTATATGGAAAACCAAGTAAGTTATATCAATTAATAATTCAGAAAATTAGTAGAAAGAAATATGCTCCCAGGGAGGTATAAAAGAAAAAGAAGTGTTCTGTTGCATGAATGACTGTGCTGTTTTAATTTAAGTTTTAAAACAAAGTAAATTTAAAGAAACATTTTCAGAAGAAGTGAGTCATAATTTCTGAACAAAATACTAAGAAAACTTTAGTTTAGTGGTGAGAAAGAGAAGAAGTGCATTTAAGAAAAGGGTAATTATGAGTGGGAATATATAGAAGTCCGAAAGACCATGCCATCTCCAACAGTGAGGGCAAGGACATTGAAAAGGTGATGTTAAGATGCCAGATCATGCTCATTGTAAGGATTCCTGGCATGTAGCAGCCACGTGGTAAACTTAACATGATACCAACAGAACACCATACATGCCATACATAGGGCACACCCCTAGGCAAGGCTACATAAATTCATGCCCACCCATTCTCTTAAAAGGAGCCACCATGTGAAAATCTGTCCCCTTTTCTCTTCTGCTTCTCTGTCCTTGTACCTGCCTGGAAACTCTCCTGAATAAACTCTAGTGTAGCATCTGGTAGTGTGTGTCTGATCTCACATGTGAAACCAACAGTCATGTCTCAAGCAAGCAACAAAATTGAAACTTGAAAGACATAAACTCCTCACTTCATTTAGCCATTTCCCCATGGTTAATATATGGAAATTATTAACAACTATTCAATTAAAATTAGAAATCACATTCATACATAAATTGACACTGCTCTTTAGAACAGAATTTTCTCCCCAACCAATGTTCATTAACTTATCAGTCTAAATTTTCGTCCAGAACTTGAACATACGTAAATAAATCTAGCTACAGCATTTTCATTATCAACATTGTAATCACCATTGTCAATTAATGTTCAATTTTACCTTTACAGGTCTATCAAATAGGAACTATTGTTTATATGCTCACTTTGTAAGTTAAAAATGAGGTTTAGGGAAGTCTTATTTCTCAAAGACACATAAGCAATTGACAGAGGTGAGCTAGATGCATAGAAAGGTCTGCCAGATTTCAATGATATTTATAACAGAAAAGAAAGAAAACTCATAGTAGTGTCTAATAGAAATCAACAATTTGTCCATAGATCTGTGGCCAAAAATTTCTGGTCTATCCAGCTTGAGGTACAGACCTAGAGTCCCACAGCCACTTAGCCCCAAATAATGACTCATATATTAATTACCAACTATTCAGCCTATAGTTCAGGCTTTTTGCTAGCTAGCTCTTATATCTTAACTCAACCCATTTCCATTAATCTATGTTTTGCCATGTGGCTCATGGCTTACCTGTACTTTTACATCTTGCTTTATCAGTGGCAGCTTGAAGTTTCTCCTCTGATTCTACCCTTGTCTCCTTTATGTATACTTGGAATTCCTGTTTGCCACTAAGCTGTTTTGTCATAGGCCAAAACAGTTTATTATCCAATGGTAATTCACAGTGTACAGAAAGATATCCCACATCACTTCCCTGTTTCTATTTAATGAAAAAGAAATGTTTCAATTTTAACATAGCAAAATTACATGTAACAAGACAGATATCAAGCAAGAATAGTGCTGTCAGCAGAAGACGTGTCTTACTGTTCATAAAATCTAAGTTATTAAAAAATGTTTTCATAATCATTTCTTTTTAAATTTATTTATAAAACAACATAATTTATCATGTATCCCCTTGTTCTCCCTCACTTCCTCTTCCCAAACCCTCCCTGTCAGCCTTCAGCCTCCCTCTTTCTCATTCCCCCATCCCCTCCTTCAAAAGAGCAAGAAGTCCCAAGGTAGATCAGCTCAGCATCCACTCCCGTCAGGTCCAATCTCCTCATCTTAATGTCAAGACTGGGTTAGGTGTGCCTCTGGAGGGAATGTGCTCTGAAGTGCCAGACCACACATATAGACACACAGTCTGATCCCTCCCATCAAGGCTCTACATACTGCCCATGTCAGTGGGCAGTTACCTCTTCTTGGAGGGCCTACTTACTTTTCTTGAAGATTCCCCAGTGGCTGTTCTTAATTCAGTGAGTTCCCCAGAGCTCCAGTCAGCCCATCACTGTGAAAATTTTCCTCATAAGCCCTATCCCCTTGCTCATATAGACTCTCCTTTCCCACTCTCAGCTGGATCAGGAGCTCAGCCCAGGGCTCAGCCATGTATGTCTGTCTCTACCTGTATTCATTGTTGGATGTAAGTTCTGTGATGGCAGCTGGGTGGCTATCTATTGATCATGGGGGAAGTCCTGTCTAGGCAACACCTTCACTAATGGTTAGAGACCTAGACAGGGATATTCTGTGAGTTCTTGGAGGTTACCCTAGTACCTGGTCTTTCTCCAACCCCACATTGGCTTTATCTATTAGGATCTCCATCTCTTTTTCTTTGTCTCTTCTTGTTGTTCCTCTCATGTCATATTCTATACATCTTTAAAGTGTTTGAAGATTACTTATATAATTGAAAAATGTCTTTGTGTATCTAAAAAAATCTAACTAGCATGACTTTTTGATTACACAGATGGCTAATTATTAATCTGCATTTCTTAATTGTACATTATAATTTTAACTGAGTTACATAAATATAATACTTTACACAAGAGCAAAAATATACATAGAGTGTAACAAAAATAAACCTTAAATTTATATCAATAAACTATATTTGAAAAGATATGAAAGAAAAAGCAATGTTATAGTTACAGATTTGAAATGATGTTTTATAATGTGAAGTAATTTAAAATATAAGACTCTTCCTTTCTCTAGAGAATATAGTAAGGACGCTAAATCATGGACTGCATTACTGGTGCTGTACATATTATATATGTTGTATTTTTAAAAATGAACTTGTGCCACCTGATGAACCACTGCTTTAATATTCTATTTGAGTCTCAAAAGCAATGTGTTGCCATGGAAACCTGAGCCTATCTAGTCATTAACGCCTTATATTCCCCCACACAAGAATTTGAGTATAATGCTATTCCCTCAGCAAGAATTAAATTAGCAATTATTCACCTGAAAATAGCATCAATGAGATTGAAGAAAACACACACAGAACTAATGATGTGTTAAGTTCACATAAATTATCTTTGAATTATGATGAGGCCTTGTGAACCTAATATATTTCACACACATATTGGATGCTTGAGGGAGAAAGGTGAGGAAGATACATTTACCTGTGTTGCTCAGCATAGCACATTTGCTCCACTTCCCTATTTGTTTTCTAATTTTCTTTTAAAGCACAAAGTTTCCTTTCTGCAAACCTCTAAGTTCTTCTATATGGATATTTCCTATCCATGACTTTTCTACCTGGGGCATATATTTTATAACTTGCTCACTGCTTTTTATTTTCTCTTTCTTCTCCCAGTTTAGTAACATAGATATCTAGACAATAACTCCTGATTAATTTAAGCAGTTTTAAGATTTTTAGTAGTAGTAGTAATGTCACATGTCTTTTTGAGAATGATTTACTTGTTTTGAACATACTTGATGTCCCAAATTTCCCAAATTGAGTTCTTCCTTTCCTACTTACATGTTTGTTCAGTTTTTTATCAAGACCAATTTAGTCTGACAAAATATTCTGAGATGTGTGGCCTTCTACTGGAATGTATAGATTTATATCAATATCTTACATGAACTGTACCATACAGAAAAGTGACTTTTCCTCTTCCATCAGCTAAAAATTGCCAATAGCTCCAGGAATAGGCATGGAACTTCATGCTAAACTTCAGTTTTTATTATAAAGATGACCTGTCTTACATTTTCATGTCTTGTGTATGCTGTCACAATTGCTATGACTTCAAATGCAAAACTACCTTGCTATGTCCAGAAGACATTTTTCCTTGTGTTCAAGTCATTCACCAGCTCTGGTTCTAACACATTTCTAGGTACTTTTCCACAATTACTGCTGAGCCTGGGAATGAAAGGGTACAATGAATATGTTCTATTCAGAGATGAACATTTTATAATCTCTTATTTTCTTCCCCTTGGCCAATTGTAAGCCTCTATGTTGATAAACTACAAATAAAGGCATCTCTGGTGAGGTTCCAAGATGCCTTAACCTATGAGGATAATGGTAAGTCATTATGAGTTGATTGAATACTGTCCATTTAGCAGAATAATATTAGTAGATCCTCTCATAAGATCTACAAACTTTCTAACTATTGGTTCTTTGACCAATAGTGGTATCAGGTATGAGTTTCATCAAGAAGAAAATTGTTGATTACTACCACAGAATTTGTGCCACTATTACACCATAAGTAATATCATGAATGGGAAGTAATTATTGTAACAAATGGGGTTCTTAAAATAATTCTAACCAAAAAAGGAAAAGATTTGTATAGACTTCATATTCTTAGGAGGTATTCTGACTTTTTGTAGCAGATACACCTTTGAAGTCTGACCAATATTCCCTTGATTTTTTGGGATCTACCAAAAAGAACTCATTTGCTTATAAACTAGAGTAATTCAGAAATGTGAGACAATAAGAGGCTTGGGGAGCAACTTCAAGTTATACTATAGAGCTAAAGTAATAAAAACAGCCTCATACTGGCATAAAAATAGACTTGTGGATCAATAGAATCGAATTGAAGATCCCAACATTAGCCCAAAAGCCTACAAACACCTGATATTTGAAAAAGAGGCCCAAAATATTCAAAGAAAAAAGTAGTATCTATATCAAATGATGTTGGCATAACTGTGTAGAAATAGATCCAAACCTGTCACCCTTCACAAATTCAAATCCAAGTAGAGCAAAGACATCAACATAAACCCAGCCACACTGAACTTGATAAAAAAGAAAATGGAAAATGCCCTCCAACGAATTGGCACAGGTGACCACTTCCTAAATAGAACACCAGTAGCACAGACAGTAAGAACAACGATCAATAAGTGGGACCTCCTAAAACTGAGAAGCTTCTGTACAGCCAAGGACACAGTCAATAAGACAAAATGACAGCCTACAGAATGGGAAAAGATTTTTCACCAATCCTACAAGTGACAGAGTGATCTTTAAAACACCTGCAGCAGGTAGGGGATCTGATCCAACTCTTCACCAGCTACAGCACTTAGGAAGAGAGGCCCTATACCTCATCTGGGCATCACAGTGGAGCTAACTCTGTTTATATGGGAGCAGAGATGAGTCAGCCCAGAGTTTGAACATGAGATATCTGGCTATGCCCCTTATCTGCCATATGTTGGCATGGAGAGGGAAGAGATGCCCTTCCCCCACTTTTCTATGCCTGAGGTGAGTTGAAGAGCTGGCTCAGAGGTCATGAGAGTGGGAGAGTTGCCCCCGCCCCTTACCAGTTGTAGCACCCAGGAAAACAGACCCTGAACCTCACCTGGGCAACACAATAGAGCTGACCCCATTGGCAGAAGTGTGAGAGAGCCAGTCCCAAGTTGTGAGCATGTGAGAGTTATCCCACTACTTGTCTGTCATATATGAGCAGGGGCAGGGAAGAGATGTCACCCCTCACCCCTCACCTTTTGCCACCTGTGGCAAACAAGGAAGATGGTTCTCCCTCTTACCAGAGCAACATTCAGGAAAGTGGGCCTTGAACCTTGCTTTGGATGTTCAGCAAAGTTGACCCTATTGACAGAGGTATGAGGTAAACCAGCCCCAAGAACATAAGTGTGGGAAATCTTGCCCCACCCTTCATCTGCAATATAGTAATGTGGATGGAGTAAAGATGTGCTCTCCCTGACCATCACCACCTGTGATGGGTGGGAAGGCTGGCCCTGAGGTAATAAGAGTTGAGGGAGGTGGAGCTATTCCTGCCGCTCACCAGCTGCAACACTCAGGAAAGTGGCTCCTGCACCTCCCCTTGGCAACAGAGGAGAGGTGGCCCTGATGGTCCAGGTGTGGAAGAGCTGATACTGAGCGCATGAAAGCAATAGACTTGGCTCTGCCCTTTGCTCACTGTTGCAAAGGGAGATGTAGCCAGTGCAATACTGGAGAGCCCACTCTGGTGTTGAGGATAGGGAGAGCTAGAGAGCTGTCCAATCCTGTAGAGGCCCAAAGGCAGTTAAAGTTGACCCTCCCCGACATCCACCTCATTTATGAAGGGTTCAGTCCTGCAGACCCAAAGCTGCAGGATCCCTATGACACAGGGCAACAACAGAACATCACAGAGGAGTCTCATTGAAGGCCCAACATCAGTAGCATAGCAGAAACCAGAGGTCTTGAACCAGACCAATGACTCTTGGAAATAAATACTTGGAAATAAAGATTATGGACAAAAGGATTTGCTGCATGACGTACTGTATCACATTACAGCTTTCATGATGATTTTTTTTTTTATTTTTCTCATTTCTCTTTATTTTATTTTGGGAAAAGAAGGTTGCAAGGACAGAGGGCAGATACAAAGGGATGAGGAAATGAATGAGATTGAAATGCATGATGTAAAAGACATAAAGAATAAAATGAGTTAAAAAATAATTTATTTATAGTGAGGATATTTAAAATTCTTTTTTGTGAGTATATTGAAGTACACAATACATCACTGTTAAATATGAACACCCTGCATGCTGTAAAACTCCAGAGCAAAATACTGCTAACTGTAACTCTACATCCACCTTTGTCCTCCCCAAAATAGGACCTCATGATTTTTTAAACCTGATTTATATGCTAACACAATATAAATCCAAAGAATGAATAGGACAAGGAGTAGGTCAGGTAGAAACTAGCATCTCTAAATTGCTGAGTTCTGGCAAGTTTACATCATTGTACAACTATGCCAGACTACCTCTCAATTGAAGAAGGAAGTAATCCATATTAGAATCTATTTGAGATCTGTCTGTAGTCCTTCAGGTATCCAAGAACCCTTGGGAAATTCCTTTGCTCCCTGTAGCCAAGGAAACTGTTTTGCTCAATTCTTGCTTCTAACTTATCTAGGGAGCTTGTGGAGCTATTTGCAGTGAAACACACTCATTTCATGTAGGGCACTCTTAATGACTAAAATAGCCAGTCCACAAATGGTGAGTCCAATTACTTTATGCATTTAATGCTTCGAACAGCTATTACTTAAAACTGTAATTGTTGCCTGGCTTTTAAGGTGATTGAAAAAAAAAAACTATCAGATTTAATCCTTATGAGGTTTGTGGCTAATTTGCTAGAAGGAAATGCTTAACTTTCTCATCCATGCTAATCATCATTTTCTAATCTCAACCTTAGAAGATTTGTGTTAAAATTGAAAGTACATAAGTCTGTCTGTGAAAAAGCCAAAGAAGTCTATTCTACAGTTGTTCAAGGTCCTTTACACTTCACTATGACCAAATGTCTGACACAAAGAAAGTTAAGGGGGAAATGTATTTTGGCTCATAGTTTGAAAATGGGCTACCAAGATGTGGAAGACATGGCGGTAAGAATTACTGTTGGCTGTGGTGACTGGATCATGAGGCTCTTCATTCATATCTGTCCATTAGAGAGCGGAGGGAGATTAAAAGAGGTATTCCCTTGGATCTCACTCCCCCTCGAGGAACACCTGACCCAGTCTTGATGTTGGGGTGAGGAAAGTGGATCTGCCAGGAGTGGATGCTGAACTGAGCAATATTGGGTCCTTAGGACCTCCTGCCCTTGCTGGGGAGGAGATGAGGAGTTGTGGAGAAGAGAGAGTGACTGGAGGAGGTTGGAAGGGGAAGGGTCCTTGAATAAAGATATACATGGATAGAAAATGTGACTTTATTCATAATTTTAAGAAAGAAAAAAAGAAAAGCCATGTAAGAAAGAAAATAGACCATCATTAGCAAGTCAAGTAGTGATTCTCAGAAAGAAATGAATATGCCAGCACCATGAGATCTTGGACTTGTAGCTTCTCAAAACCATGAAACATAGAGACTTGTATATCACTGTGGTAATTTATACTGTCAACATGACTTAAATAAATACCAATAAAAGAATTGTATTAGTTGTCATGATAATTAAACTTGATTATCAACTTGATGGGATTAAAAAAAAAGAAAGGTGTTCAGATAGTGTTTGTCTTGTGCTTCTTTTTTAAGTCTAAGGCTCACATACATGGGATAATGCCTCCCATACCATAGACACATCCTTAGTCAATTTTCTCTGGAAATATACACAGGAAAAAATATGCCTACCAATGCATCAAGCATTTCTTAATGTAATATAATTCTCAATAGAAAGTATCCATTATGTCATTTGTAATGGTTTGAATGAGAACGATCCCCACAGGCTCATAAATTTGAATACTTAATGTCCACTTGGTTGAGATAGTGTAAAAAGATTAGGAGGTATGGTCTTATTGGAGGATATGGATCACTGTGGATAGATAGCCTTTGAGGCTTCAAATTCTCTTTCTCTCTCTCTCTCTCTCTCTCTCTCTCTCTCTCTCTCTCTCTCTCTCTGTCTCTGTTTCTCTCTCTGTTTCTCTCTCTCCTGCCTATGAATTATGTCTGTGCTTTAAAACATGATTTATATTCCAAGTAAATGATGTCATTTTACATTCACTCAACCTCCTATTACGGTTGTAAATGTAACTGTGGACAAAAAGAATGGCCAAACCTGAGTCCTTGTCAAGGCTATAATCCTGAGATGATAAACATGAAATATACATATTGTTCTTAAATACGATGTTACATACTTTATAAATATCATGCTACCTGATCCTTGTGTTCCTAGAAAGAAGGATTGAGTTTCTAGTGGCTAGTAATAATGATGACAATGAAGCCTATTCCCCTGGGAATTATGTGTAAGTAGAACAAAGGTGGAGCTGGTGAGGCAGAGGCAATAATTAACAAATGTTCTCTGTTCTCCACTTTGTCTTCAAGAACATTACACTAAAGTTGGAGTCTTGTGAATAGACATGGCCAATAATTTCCATTTTCTTCAGAGAGGAGAACAGCTTACCACATGTCTCTTGTGTTATACACTAGATGCCAATGTGTCCTTTGATGCATAGTATAAGGATCAGAATTCTACAACAAGATAGTGTCTTTTATATATGACATGAAATTGTACTCA
The DNA here is from genome assembly GCA_004025045.1 of Sigmodon hispidus. Lineage (NCBI taxonomy): Eukaryota > Metazoa > Chordata > Mammalia > Rodentia > Cricetidae > Sigmodon > Sigmodon hispidus. Next base: position 39,663 of record PVIH01006691.1, read on the forward strand.
CTAAATATTAACAATATGGTCACCTAAACAAGATTTGCAAAATGACAACACCAACTAATTGCTCAACATTGATGTAAAAATCTAGCATAAGAGATATAGTCAATTAAGGGCTGTTAAGAGAGGGAGAATTAGTGATCTTTAGGGAGGAGTCTCTGATATGGTATGTGGTCTGTCCCAAATACTCCTCTCTAAACATATACACATATAAACAACACTAAATTGACTCAGCAGATTTTATATATATATACATATGAATAGTATATGTGTGTGTGTAACAATGATAATTATATAAGAGTCAATAAAGCTGAGAGGGTGTGGAAAGCCATGAACGAAGTTTAAGGAGGGAGAAGGTGAGGGAGAACTGATATAAGCTACAGTGCTTGTGTATAAAATGCTCAAAAAATAGCAAAATAAATGTTCTATTTAAAAAAGGTTAAAGGTATACTATATAAGGTATAAAACTATACTATAGATACAAACATGGTATTGAGACAAAAAGAGACACATAAAACCATGGGAGAGAATAAGAAATCTAGAAGTCAATCCACATAGCTGTAGTCATATGAATTTTTGGTAAGCATACCAAAAAGACACACTGGAGAAAAGATAGTGTCTTTAAGAAATTATGCTTGGAAAACTAGATATCTTCATGTAGAGAATTAAAGCTAGATCCTTATCATCTGTCCTCCTTACAAAAGTCAACTCAAAAGGTGTCAAAACCTTAATGTATACATTGAAGCTGTTAAATGAAAACACTTAAGGGTGTAGGCAGAGATACAAAGTGTGTATTTATAACCCCAGTGCTGGGAAGGCAGGGACAAGAAGATCCCTGGGGCTCACAAGCCAGCCAGCCTAGTTGAATTGGAAATCTTCAGCCTGATTATTTTTCAAAATTAAATTAAATGGTACATAAAAAGGAACAAGATTTGAGATCATTCTCTGGCCTCCATAATATGTGTCAAATGTCCATAAGTATCTTAATATATGCATGCATCAATAACCATATACAAACAGCTACACACACACACACACACACACACACACACACGCACACAATTTAAAAAGGCAAAGCTTCTGCACAACAAAAGCAGCAATGGGCTGAGTAAAAGAGACTACAGATGAAGATGTTTTTTAAGCCCATCAGTGTGTGACACGAAAAAACAACAACAAAACAAGCAACTATTGATGTTGTTGTCCATGAAATTTGAAGCTTCTTCCCACATCAATCAACCATTTAATCTGTACAGGATAAAGGATCATTTCTAATGCCAAATAGAGATTGGCATCACACTGTGTTGTCCCTAAACATAGGCAGACACCAAAACAGCCTCCTCTTCCCTGAAATTTCTTTGTATTCTCAGTGAATTAAAGGGGCTGTTGGCCACCTGTCTCCTCTTCAAGATCTCAGCTCCTGTTTAAGGCAATGGATGATAATATCAAAGCAGGAGCAATGAGCCACCTGTTAAGACCTTCAGAGGCAATTAACTTAAAGTATGTGTGATGTGCATTTGCTTAATTGTGAATTCCCTGAGAACTACACAGCCTCTAATTGTCTCTTTTTAACTTTTTTTTATGAAAATTGTATACTAGCATTTAATGTGTCTTGTTTATATGCATCTCCCACTCCCTTTCTCTAGCCATAATCTCCAACATGCATTCCATCTCAAGCCAAACCTTATTGCCGTTTAGTCTTCAAATTCCACTAAGTCTAATTAGTGCCTCCTATATGGACATAAGTATATGAACATCAACTGAGATTTTGGATCTAGGTATCCTAACAATTTCTGCTATTCTCTTAAATATAAGGTTTGATTTTTCCACCTTAAGGGCTATACTCAACATAAGTGCATCCTAATTTTTTTATCTGTCTTTCCATGTGTCTCAGGGGTTTGGGAGTGCACATGTGCAAGCTCTTGTTAGCATGTGTAAACTGATGAGACAACTTGGGTATAAAAAAATGTCAAAGAATTTGATCTTCCAAACTAAATGGAGAGAAACTCAAAGCAATCCCATTAAAATCAGGAACAAAACAAGGTTGTCCTTTCTCGACATATATCTATTCAATATAGTCCTCAAAGCTTTAGCTAGAGCAATATATAGACAACAAAAGGAGATCAAGGGGATACAAATTGGAAAGGAAGAAGTCAAACTATAACTATTTGAAGATGCTATAATAGTATTCATAAGTGACCCCCAAAGTTCTACCAGGGAACTCCTACAGCTGATAAACATCTTCAGCTATGTAGCAGGGTACAAGATTAACTCAAAATAATAAATAGCCCTCCTATACACAAATGATAAAAGGGCTAAAAAAGAAATCAGGAAAACACAAATATCCACACATTACTCTTTACAATAACTGCAACCCAAAAATAATAGGGGGTTTCTTTTGGTTATAGTTGTAATGATTGATAGGTATACACTCATGCCTCCCATTTCATTAATCAGAAATAGCATAAAAAAGTTAACATGAGGGTACAATTACCTTTTTTAAAAAGACTTTTTTGTGTCCAATTATTTAACACCTTGTACTTGCTGTTGGTTACAGCCTTATCGATGTCAAATGGTCCTGGACCAATAGCATTTTGTCACAAGTGTGAGAGTGATGCTTTTCTACTTTTGGTCCTGAAATTGACAGACACTGTGTGGTATAAAACACTAGGTGAGAATTCTATTACAACCTGCAGGTGTTCAATGAATCTAGTGAGAGCAAATTCAAATTTAAGTAGTTGACCTTTTCTTAGACCTTTCTCTCTCTGTCTTATCTTTGTCATCTGGTTAAATAATGGTGATTAAATGATAGCAGTGGAATTGATTTGGCTATTGGTGTATCCTGAGAACTACCACATTCAGCCAGTGATGGATGGGTCAGGAAAGTTTTACTAGAACATGAAGCGCTCTTACTCTCAAATAAGGAAGAAACTCATTCACAGTATGCTTCAAAGACCCTTTTTACATTTCCTGAAACAGAGGGTATACTCTAGATTTTCAAATTTCCATGACTTTAAAAAGAGCAAGCAAACCTGAAGAATAAAGTTGTATTCTTTTCATACTCATTTATGTCTTCAAGGATAGTATTAATAGTCTAAGTGCTAAATACTCATATTTAGAAAGAAATAAAATCAACCTTTGTAAACTAAATCCTGTGTGTGTGTGTGTGTGTGTACATGCATGCATGCCTGCCTGTCTACCTGTCTGCCTGCCTGCCTGTCTACCTGTCTGCCTGCCTGCCTGCCTACCTGCCTGCCTGTATGTGTCATCTAAGAAAACTTGGTCCTCAATCTTGTCAACTACTGGAAGAGTTTTCACCAAATTGGTTTTCCATAATAACCCAGAAAAGAGAAGAATTTGAAAAGCAACTCAAAAATGGGTTGAATTTGACCCAGAGATCTGGGTGTACCAGCAAGGGTGGCTTCAGTGGCAATTGGAGTAAAGCCTGTGATACTGATCTTAATATGTTCACCTTGATAAGCCAGTCATTGGCTTGGATTATTCCTGAGCACAGTTGACCTAACATATGAGACAGTTTTACAATTCTTAGTCCAATAACATGTTGTGCTCATTGTGTGCCCACTGTCAATGCTCATAGTCACACTGCTGGTGAGAAGCAAAACTGAAGTTGAAACTCAGGGCTGTAGGGTCTGCCTTTTTAGGGCAAACTGCTGTCAATTGGTTTTTCTTAATGTCATTCCTCATGAGCCTGCGCAGGAAGGAGTAGCCATAAGGAAATACAGGCAACTTCCATGTAGTCTGACCTTTAGTCATTTTGATCCATTGCTTTGGGGTCAAAAGTCTATGACAAATTGTTATCCCTCTGAGTGGTTATAAAATTGCTACCAGAAGCTGCTGGATTTTTTTATTACATAAAGTAAATTCAGGAATGGAAAAGAAATACTAGAATATAGCGCATATACTGTGCCTAGAGCTCAAACAAGGCATGCTTTTCAAGGGTAAAATTTTTTAAGTAAATCAAGGAAAAGATGCTTGCATCTGAAGGAGACTGGCCTCTGGATGAATGAATAACATTTGGTTTTATAATTGTAGCCTGTATTTCCATCTCTCATCTTTCCTAGCTCAGTCTTAGACTCTGGAGATTTTCCCAAATACACAGACCCCCCCCCAAAGGAAGTTAACAACAGAAAAACATATGAAGTAAACAACATTTGATGTTTCTGAAGCATTTAACCATTCAATAAGCCTTTTATATGCAATGTTCCATTAGACTCTCATTGGAAAAACAAAAGCAAGCCCTGTGGAGTTTTAGCCTTGAACAGCTGAAAACTTAGTTTTAAAGAAGCTAAATAGTTTGGGCACACAGAAGTGGAAAGCAGGCCTGAAATCCAGAAGCAATGCTCCCTTCACTAAACTTTTTGGACATTTGCATACCTGTATACATGTATGCTTTGCTTTTTTACATAGAAGTATACTTAACTATAAAATGGAGAGAAAATAAATAATGGTTAGAGAAGGCAATCCCAAAGTTACACATATTTATTAAGCCTCTGTATATGTCAAGGCAAGTACTGTAGGAGGTGTTGATGACACAGTAGTTGTAAGGCAGTGATTTGGGCAGTTTCATCCTTGAAGAATGTGGAAAGTATCCCAAAAAAATCAGCAGAGGAGGAATATGATATGCAAATGTGTTGATATACAATGGATATTAGATAGATAGATAGATAGATAGATAGATAGATAGATAGATAGATAGACAGACAATGGATGCATCATGGTCTAGTACAGAGTCTGCAGTGTTTTGATTCTGAGGGGTCAAAGGAAGTTGTGAGATTAGTGAAGAAGGCAGGGGACTGTGAAGGAGTAGGGTCCCAAGAGAGTCCAAGAAAGAAAGTATTAAAAGGGGATCAAGATTAACACTGTTGAAGACTGGTGATATCAATGGTTAAGAATGATTAAGAAAGAAAAGCTGCCAAAATGTGACATGAAAGTCTTCATAAAAGCAATGGAGTGGAGTTAGGAAAATGCAAGATGATGTTGGCAGAGAAATATTGATGAAAATGGAGACAATTATGAGAAAGTAACAATATGAGACTCAGAAAGACAGATACCAAATGTGTTGTCTCATTCCAGGCCTTGGAATTTTTTTTAAGTCATGAAGGTGAAAGGAACATGGTTTAGGATAAGGAAGGGTACCAGTAAAGATAGGTGGAAGGTGAATGAATGAGATAAATATGATCCAAATATTTTATGTACATGTATGTATGTTTAAAAGAAAACAGCAAAAGAAATTGGCCAGAAGTTTTCCCAAGAGAAAAAAATAAGGAAAGTGAATTTTATAGCATCAATGAAAAAACGATGTAAGTATATCTACTCATGTTTTAATATTTTATAGACAGTTGTGTATATCAATTTTATTGATACAATAATAACATGACTTATATTATCATAGATTCTACACAAAGAAAAAATTTCAGTGAATCTATAAAGCTGCACTGAATAAATTTGCTAGATTCATAAGATTTTTTATTTCCTCCAAAATTGTATTATCAAAAATAAAGTTTCACATATGTAGTTTTTTCATATTTAGGGCAGTTTCTGTAGGTCTCTGTTTGAAAAGTGACTCCAAATAAGTTTGCTTATTGATTTTCTTTTTTTTATTTTTAATATTTTTATTTATTATTTGGTGATTTTACATCACATACCTCATCAAACTCAGTCATCAGTACTCTCAGTTTCATACCCACTCCTATACCCCCTTTACAAAAAAGGCCATTACTGATGGTCAAATGAACTTACTGGAGCATAAATGAACTCTCTGTGGACAGCCCCTTAAAGAAAACAAGTCCTTCCTCACCCACACCCCTACCAGAGGCCTTCACTGCAAAAGTGAAGCACTGTGTCATTTAGCTATGTTCTACCTTGAGCTGTTATATTCAATGACATCTTTTTTTTTGAGTTTGCTATACATTTGGTTTTTTTTTGATAATGCAAATAAGATTGCTACATATATATTTACTTTGTGTTCAGCTTTCCCTCTGATTTTTTTTTCCATCCCTGTATATCCTTATTCAAGGTCCCTTTCCCCTCCCACCACATCAGGTCATTTTTTCTTCTCCGCAACTCCCCATCCCTCCCTGGGCAGGGAGCAGATTTCTAAACTTACGTTAATAGGAACTAAATAGACTACCTTCAGTCTGCAAGGTTATGAAATTCACATTATAAGGAGATGATGTCAAATAAAAAGAGAGAAAAGTCAACAAATAAAAGCTAGAAACAAAAAAATCAATGCTAATGAAATCAAGCACTCAAGAATTATGAAAAGATGTTCTTCTGGTTTGCCCCCAAACCCAGACATTTCTGTGTCATGCCATTCCAAGAACATGTGTAATCCATTGTTGTTTTGCTTAAGCTGATTTCACTTGGATTCCTATTATGGAATCTAAAAAGCTTTCATTTATAACAGCGCAGTGATGGTGACTCTCTAGTGAATCTACCATTAGGTATGCGGACACTTTCACAACATAGACAAGTATTTCCCTTTTCAATAAAGACAAACTAACAGAGAAAGTAACAGATTAATTGCTATTTCTAATAACAGAGTGAGCAAAAGGCAATTTGAGTTGAACATATTAACTTGTCATTGCTTATATATGGCTTAGAAGATAATGCTAGCATCAGTTTACGCAAGCAAACATTCAACTATCTTACCATGGAGTACTGTTTTCAGGTCTCAAATTTAAAGGGAAAGAAAATAAAGAATATCTAAAATGAAGAACATTTAATTTTTAACATTGTTATTCCTTATTTTCTTTATGGAAGCACTATTCTATTCTGTGGATAATATGCTTGTTATTTTTTGTGTAAAGAAAGTTAAAATTAAACGTCATATGTAGATACAACTTTGTACATGCTGTCTGGCCAACACACATCCTGGAATCTCTGTCTCTGCCTCCCCAGATTTGTGATTGTACGTTTGAACAACCACATCTGGCTATTTACATGGCCACTGGGGAACCAGACTCAGATCCTCATGCATGGATGACAGGCACTCTACTGACTGAGCCCTTTGCCCAGTCCCTCTGTACATTTTTTACTACTGATCTCCTTCATCTACTTCATCCTATACCACTCATCCAGTAGTCTTCAGTGTGTTAGACCAAAGTTGTGCATCAACTGTCCTCTCAATGTGACAGACTCACTATCTCTTCACCACAGATTCTTCTCAAAACAAGTCTCTGAATTTCTGCTGATTGAGGTCAATGAAAGTCAAGTACTTAAGGAAGTGTTTGAAGTTTCATACACTCTAATTGTTAGGTTTGTTTGCATGTGGGGAGAGACACATATATTTATTGCCAGGTGTCACATGAGAGTTTATTTTAGGGAGTTCAGGTACCCGGAGAAGGGTATGAGAAAGAAAGACTGTGGCAACCTGCTAACATGGAGAGACGGAGGAAAGGAAACAAGGAATGAGGTTACAATAAGATATTGTAAGCATCAACAAAGAGTTCATTTTTAGCCCCAACAGCTGAATATCCCACTATCTAAAACTCATATGAACAAATTCAGAAGTCTACATGAACTTTCTCATCAGTTTCTTAAATGGCAGTCCTCCTAGCTGTCAATATACTACACCATTTCTTTCTGTTGCCCCCAGTCACAATAAGTAACTGGTTCATCCCTGCATGCTCTCTTCACATAAGACTGAGTGGGTTCTTTGCAGAAGATTTTGGGGGGGGGTCATAAATTTCTTACCTGCTAGAGCATCCTCAATTGTGAAACAGAATGGATGGCTTATGTCCTCCAACACTGGACTTATTTTAATTTGCTACACCCTGAAAGTCATCTCAGATCTTATTATTTAGAAAGTCTTTGATTTGTGACTTGAATGTAAAGTGTTTTCCACAGATTCCTGCACTTGGATACTTAGTTCCTAGCTGGAGGTGCTGTTTTAAACAGTTATGGCACCTTTGGAAGGGGGAACCACAGAAAAGGAAGGTTTCCAGGGAATGGGCCTTGAGATTTATAGCCTAGATCTATATCCTAATCCACATAGATATAGGAAGCATCCTCAGACTCTGTCTCCTACAGCTACAAGTATGCATTGCTTGCCTTGCTGGATAGTACCTTCAAACCAGTGTTTATCCACTGTGCCAATATTTGGTGTTGTATTAAAGAATACTGAATTGACCACTTAGTTCTCACCAAAACACAAGGGCATACGTAATAGTATTACATGTATATGTATGTATATATGTATATATATACATACACACACACATATATATATATATATACATATATATTCCTTTCTCTCAAGCCATATGACTTCCTGTCTCCACCTCCCTAGTGCTAAGATTAAAGGTGTAAGCCTCCACTGACTGGCTCTATTTCTCCTTTAGACTGGATCAATCTCATGTAGCCCAGGGTAGACTTGAACTGTTGTTCTTCTTTCAAGTGCTGGCATTAAAGGTGTGTGCCACCTTTAATGAGTTTGATTCTTCCAAAATAACACAGCTAGTAAGCAGCATGTGGAAACCACATCCTTGTCTTCTTAATGTTAAGGTCAGTCTAGAGTGATGTTTTCTACTGTCTTTTCAGTGAATCAGAAGACAGCTGTGGACCATCATTCCCGCCTAAAGAACATGCAGAGGCTCATAAGTTCTCATTTTAAGAGGCTTTGGTGCATGACAAATGAGAAGACTAAGACTTAAGAAGGGACTGCTTTCAGCTCCAGCAGCTTGGCAGGATAGTACCTAGATGGGAGGTTCACGAGCATTCTGAGCCCTGCTTTATTTCTTACTGGAATTGTTGTAGTTTTTGGGACATCTTTGTGTATGCTGTGAATGCCGTTAGATGATAAAGGAATTGGTTTGGTCTATAGCAGCACAGCTTAGAAGCAGGCAGGAAATCCAAGCATAGATACAGGATGAGGAGAGATGCAATCCAGCCATTCAAGAAGCAATATGTAATGTAGTATAGGTAAGCCATAAGACAAATGGCAAGACAGATTAATAGAAATGGGTTAAGATGCAAGAGCTACCTAGCAATAAGCCTGAGCCATAGGCCAAAGAGCATGTAATTAATATAAGCCTTTGTGTGATTATTTGGGACCAAGCAGGGCTGTGGGTCTGAACCTTGGACTAGACTAGGCTGCAGGCAGGAGAGATTCATTTGGACTGTGGGCTGGGCAAAAATTTCTTGCAACATTGGGATAGCACATAGAGAAGGTATTAATTTATATCTGAATAATACCCACTCCTAACACCACATGCCACATTGAAGCCAGCGTGACAATTATGGCCCCTTGAGCACCTGACATCCTCTTTCAATCTGTTGACTTTTTTGTTCAGCCTCCAGGGTTAGAGGAGGGATGAGACTTGGCACACATCTCAGTGAGCAAGTCACTTTGAAATAAACAAGCGTTTATTTGCTCTTGCAATGACCTTAATTACACCCAGCAAGAGATTTCCGCTTGAATGGATTTAACCAGAAATCCAGAGAGTAAGTGGACACTGCAACTTCAAATTAGAAAAACTCACCAATAGCATTGCTCTGTGGCTTTGTTTTCTGGATTCTACTGAGGTTGGAGTTCTGTGAGCCACAGAAGGGAAGCAGGCAAGCATCAGCATCTGAGCCTGCCTTCATTACTGCTAATGCTTTCTGCTCCTCCCGTCTTCTGAATGCAGGACTCCCTGAGGCTCAATCCATCAAACACTGGTTGCTGAAGTAAATACTAGCCACTGAAGCCTGAATATGAAAGGCACTTTGAAGATTATCTTGTGCAAACCCCAGCCAAAGGCTGCCCAGATCTATCTGACCCTTGACAAGATCTTTCAATGTTTGGCTGAATTTCTCTGCAGACAATGAATTCATTGTATAGACTTCTATCCACATTAGGTAATGCTGGACATGAAAATGACATCTGGACTGCAGTGTATGAAGATTGACTTTGATGTGGCATTCTTGGTGGGGAAACTGTTTGGATAGCTTTGGTGATATTTTGTTTATGCTGGAATAAATAAAGCTTGCCTGAAGATCAGAGGCCAGAGATTGCTGTTAGTTAATCATAGAGTCCAGGCAGTGGTGGCATACACCTTTAATGCCAGCATTTGAAAGAAGAACAACAGTTCAAGTCTACCCTGGGCTACATGAGATTGATCCAGTCTAAAGAAGAAATAGAGCCAGGCAGTGGAGGCTTACACCTTTAATCTTAGCACTAAGGAGGTGGAGACAGGAAGTCATATGGCTTGAGAGAAAGGAATATAAGGTCTGAGACAGGTGCTCAGTCCCCCCTCACCCTACCTCCTGCTGCAGCCTGAGGATTCAGTAGAAATTAGAAGCCCTTTTAATGGCTGGCTCTTTGACTTCTCTGATCTTTTAGCATTTACTCCAATATCTAATTTTGGGTTTGTATTATAAAGACCAATTAGGATTCATGCTACAGGTAGTCTTGCTTCTTATTTCTCACGAATCAGATTTTGTTTGTGAAAGGGCATAATTAGAATAGAGTAAGTGGTAATATCTCATATGTTGTGCAAACTATTCCAAACACTGTTTCTGGTGTTGAGCATATTTCCTATCAATGCTGGTCCCTTTGTTCAGTTTTCCTTCAGTACATTCTGTCTACGTCTTGACTAGTACCATTCAATGTGAATTTTTTAAGTCACATTTCTGGTTCTAAATATATAACCATATCCTTGATTATCTGATGCCATTCCTAGGAGCTAATATGTTTGACAGAAGAGTTGTGACTTGGTAATGACCAGGTTAAGTACACACATGCATACTTTCACTATATCACAAATTCTTTATTGAACGTTATATTTTCTTTCTCAGTGTTCACCATTTGATCAGGTTCATAGATAGGAATCTAAACCTTTTCTCATGAGGCAGAGATGACAGATGCATTCAGTGTCAGAATACAGCAGCTCTGTCCTGAGCACTGTAACAGGCTTGGTGCAATGCAAAACACTTTCCTCTTGTGCAAAGAAACTGTAATAATCACCTATGTGAGTATAAGAATATACTTGTTGACTGGCAGATGACAATGTGATATATACAACATCCCAGACTCTGACAGCCAAATGAAGCGAGACAGCTATTTCCTGTGAAATGTGAGCCAAAGGATGTGTCTATTCCAGGTTGAGCTAGGGAAAAGTCCGAAGCAATTATCAAGACTTTTCTGTTCTTGGTCACAGTGAATGTTCAAGTCAAATGCTGAAATAATTGATTTCCATCAGCTTGGGTCTTCAAGTGACTCTAAAGTGGGATCATTCCTCACCAGTCTGCATTACTTATGAATATCAGCAGGAAGCAAATATGTCCCTAAATTCCAGTTTACTATAACTCCACTATCTCTAGCTTATCTTAACTAATATGATGTTTTCTACACAGCTATTTTAAAAAGGTGAGTTTAAGGGCAACCAAGACCTGGGCATGATGGTGTACACATATAGTCCTAGCACACAGAACACTGAAACAGGGGAATCGCCAGTTCTAGGCCCAACTGCATTACATAGTAATAGACATAGTCCAAACCACAACTGTCAAGTAAAAGAAAGAAAAGAAAAATAAGACAAATGCATGCTTTATAAACTCTCTATTGAAAGGTCACCATTCAGTTTTCCTAACCAAATGATGATATTTCATAACTCAGACTTGTGGTTTAAAGGCCAGACCACATAGTGAGGGTCCAGAAATCTGAGCCACAAGTAAATGGCCAATTAAAACCATGTGACATTTATTTCCTGGGAAACCCAGCATGATTTTTTTCCTATTAGTGTAGGTTTACAGTCACTTTTAACTTCTTAAGCAAAAAGGTCTGTCACCTTTGGCTCCTCCAACCTCTCAAAAATCACTTTCATTTTTCTTCTTCTGGTCTTCCCATGATGCTTCACTCTAATTTGGGTTTATTTCTAAGCACTTTTTGCCACTGATATTTGAGAGCTTAATAAAACAGGGCACAGAATATCAGCATTTCTACTTACCAGGCTCTTTGTTTCCATTAATTCATTTAGTTCTTCCTCTTATGCAGGAGGGGACTATCATCATCTTGTTTCACCAATAAGGGAGATATAATACAGTGCATGTTAAGTAATTGACCCAAAATGACTCAGGTGTCAGTAACTGAGCCACTATCCCAGTCAATGGATATGAGATTTCCAAGTCTTTGGAATAAGCCCTTGGATTCCAGGGTAGATTCCTGACCTTGTTTTTAACTTGTTCTGCCTCAGTCATGAGGCTGAAATTAAGCTATGTAACTACCTATTGCTTAAATTATTAAAAATTAGAGTTTACCACTCAGTTTTTTAAATTATCACAGTCTCCACTGTTATTTACTTAGATCAGGTGCCAGGTTGCCTGGCTCTGTAATTCATTAACTGTGAGGCTCAAGTATATTTCAAAACTTTGAGAACTTTGACTCAGTCTTCTGTAGGATATGTACATGAGGACATTGATAATACTGACACAGTACTGGTAAAATTCCACAAGGTGTTTTATATATGGTAACTTCACCTGGGCTGTTTAAAACATGACACATAAGGCCTGGGGATCAGGTGAATAGCACATTTGCCATGCAGGCATGAGAACTGAAGTTTGGATCCTCAGAACCCACGTAAAAGCCATTGAGGTATAGCTGATGCCTATAATCCCAGCACTCTGGGAATGGAGACAGGGAACTTAGGGGACAACCCGTCTAACTAAAAAAGCTAGAATCAATAAAATCTAGATTTAGTGTCTTAATATGTAAAATTGAGAGAAACTGAAGAAGACACCCAATCTGAATTTGGGGACTCCACATGTGTGGATATGCACTTGCATTCACACATGCATCCATACACTGGTGGATATACATACCACATGTCATTTTTTAAAACACTGAGTCCAATTAATGCTGCTTATATATGTGTGAATGTGATGTCATCTACTAGGCTATGAGGAAACTCACCAGTGCCTACACTCTCAAAGAAAAGTGACTCTTTCATCTCCAACAGTCATCAAATCAGTAGCATCTCAAAACTTCTTTAAAAGGACAATAAAGTTGAGAGAAAGATATAATGGAGAGCTCTGAAGAAGCTGAAGGGTAGATACAAAAAAGATACATTGTACACATATATGAAATTTTCAAGCAATAAATCTAAAAGTAACAATAATGAAGCACACTTAGCAGACGTCAAAGCTCTTTTTGGTAGAGGAGACCAAGCTTTCAAGTAAAATGTAGTGAAACAGAGCAGATATAAAGAGTCATCTTGGGTTAATTTTTTGTGATCCAGAACAGTTGTTAGCAATCCCATGCCAAGAATATGCTTCTGCACATCCAGTGATTAGCTCATCTTCCCCATCTTTGAGAGCCAAGCTGGAAACCTATCACCTCACACATATCTTACAACACCTAGAGGATTAAGAAACTTGATGAAACTAGACAGTCCAAACTTACAAATTCCTGCCAGTGTCTTTTAAACATAAATTACCACAGATAAAAATAATAGATCATGGTGATTATCTTTGCTGTCAGCCAGACAATGGCTTCAATTTCACCTCTCTCATTTATAGTATGTGTGATTCAGGACAAGACTTTCCAGCAGTCACTGCATTATTAGTAAAAAGGGAGAAGAAGAATTATATCTACTCCTTTGAGTTTATCTTGGAAATAAATGAGAGAATACAGGGCAATGCTGCCAGACCCAGAAAAAAAGAGCCCTTTTTCTAATGGCTTATACAAATTCTTAGTTCAGTGTGTGTGCATCGTGCTACTTACAAAACACTAGTCTAACTTGTTTCTAGTATTTGAAGAGAAAGGAGTTTTAGAGGTTGAGTACTCAAGGCCCCAACACAAACAATGAAACTCATATTAAAATTGGAGATGTTTTCTCCTACTCAAAGATCTGGCTTCTAAAAATAATTATTGAAGCTGGCATGATGGTGCAAACCTGTATCTCAGCACATGAGAGACTAAGGAAGAAGGATTAGAAATCCAAGGCTAATGTCACCTGGGTAATAAGATTCTATCTCAATTATAATTACTGCTGAAATCAGATTGCACTCTTTTTCTTGAAACTACACTGAATCTAAGGGAAAAGATCAAATCAGAAAACAACTTTTTTTTAATCTTTACAGAACTTTCAAGTGACACTTCAATGAGTTGTCTAAGAATCAAAGGCAGCAATTGAAATGGATTCACTCCCATGTGTTTAGCTAACATCAATAATTATTAAGTGCTATTAACATCTGTAATCAACTGTGTCACTCTGCACATAGAACTTTTTTGAGGCTTATTCTTTCATACAATTTGTTTGCAAAGACTGGGACAGATGGCCCCCAAGTCATAATCATTCAACATACAATTTTTCAGTTTTACAGTGATGTACAAGTAACAGCATTTTCTAGATGCCAGGCTTTGTTTGGATTTTGATCTTTTCTATGACTAGCCATATGATTCATGATCCTTATAGTTGTAGACAGTGAGCCTCAGCTCACAGACAGCCAGATGTCGCAATTTTGAACATTGTACAGTAGAGTTGGTATTGATATTCTAACACTATATTTGTGATACAATTAGTGTTACACAACAAATTTGCATTTAATCTTTTCATTATTCTTGTACAACCTGAAAATCTTAACATTAAGAAACATTTTTTTCTGTTAATCTTAAGTTAAATTTTTCAAAATTGAAATATTACTATATCACTTTTCCTTTCTTGAGAGAGCCCCCCTATTTCTTCTCAAATTGATATCCTCTTTCATGTTATTATTATTCTAGATATGAATTATAAACATATGAATATAGCCTGCCAAGTCCATTTAATGTGGCTTATGTGTATATGATTTTAGGACTGACCAATTTCTATTGGATAACTGGTGAGGGGTTGGTCTTTGGAGAAGGCTAATTCTCCTTCTCTCAGGAGTCATTAGTTGTCTATCATTCTTTGTCTATGGGAGGATTCCTATGAGATTTTCCCCTTTCATGTTGGCATGTCTATGGGTGCAGGAAGGAAATCATGACAGGTATTGGAAACAACCAACAACTGACTACTGGGTAATAGTAAGGTCATGTCTTTGCAGACATCTGTTACTTTTACATTACTAGACCAGCATAATCCCTAAGTCACACTCTACACCTTAACCTTATATTCAAGAGCAATGTAGCTTTGACTCCCTCATCAAAGAAGGTTCTCTTTATAACAAATGGAGACCAGTACAGGAGCCACAATATAAGTCAGAGATCAGCAAATCATGTGGAATCCAGCCCCAGTGGTTAAATCCACAACACAATTCCTCCATCTAAGCTTCAGGACACACTGTGGAAGAAAGGGTGGAAAAATTCAAAGAGCTAAAGAACCAAGAAGTCATCTGTGAGATTGTGGCTCCTGGAAATGAGAGGGGAGCCATCCTCACGATACCGCAACAATATGACTGCATTTTCTGTTCATCCTAATGATATTTAAGAAAAAAATATATGATTAATCAAAGGTTTCTATTCTAAGTTCAGTGCTAATTGCACTCACTTCTCTGTGACGTTTTGAAATTTTAAATAAACTTAGTGTTTCCTGGGTATTTATAACCCCATGTCTTATCTTAGCACTTCCTGCTGTGGTCTTTAAGAACCAGCTGAGGAAATTTACAATTCACTTGTTATCTTGAGTTTGGACATGGCAGGAGTATTTTTAACAAAGAAAAAATTAAATATTAAAAATCTGGCCTCCTCCAATGGAAATAAAAGTTCTAGTGGTTAAATCCACTCCCAAGTCAATGGAAGTTTCTCAGTAATAATGCAATAATCAACAAATATCCTGACTGCCAATCATCTCTCCATATCTGGAGAGGAAAAATTATTAATTGTGGCTAATAAAAATTTTATGTAATTGATGAGGACTAATAATAGTTCTATTATTTTTATGTTAATAACAAAATTTGTCTACTTCATTACTATAGAAGCTATTCATTTTTAAGCAAAGCCCTATGAAAAATGTCATATGTCTTATCTCTATTTGCCTAAATTTTTTTAGCTAGATTCGTATTATCAATTTACTGAGATATTGAAAACAGTTGCCTTATCTTCAAACTTCACTATCATATTGTCATGCATTATGACTTTAGATCACTCAGATTCCCTCTTGTGACTCCCTATCTGCAGGATGTGCCCCACAAACACACAGGCATTCTTCTAACAGCTAATATGAATGGTATTATTAAATATTAACATGATCATTATATGCAACACGTGGGTCTCTGTGGAAAGTAATTGACCTCAAGTTTGGAAGAAAATATAACTCTAAGTTTTGGAAACTCTCCGGAAACCATTGTAATATTCCTGCTGGTTTGCTTTCCATGGAAGTTAAGCATGTTCCTAGGCTAAGAGAATGAGGAAGAAAGGAAATTAGCATCTTCTAGGTTTCTAACATGAAATAATTTATTTATCTTAATATCTTACTTTTTACTCCTGTCTATAGATATTACTATCAATCAATAGTTCCCATGTTGGTCAAATAAAGCTTAGAAAAGCTAAATAACCCATGCAAAGTCATTCAAAGGGTAACTAGAAAATGTAGTGACATGAACAAAGAAATGCAACAAATGAGAAATGTGTAGAAGATAATAAATGTGTGTGTGCATCTAGGAAAGTAAGTGTGAGTATAAATATTTGTGTGTGCCTGTTAGTGTGTGCATGTATGTGTGAGTTTAAGGTCTCATGTTTGTAAATATAAAACCCTGATGCTATAGTTAGAATGTAACTTGTTCGCAAGGTCCGTATGTTAAAAGTTTTACCTTCAGTATAGATATGAAGATGAAAGGCAGAGTCCCTAAGAGGAGGGACCTAGAGGGAAATCCTCACAACAGTCACCTACAATGAGCTCCTTAAAAGGGATCTGGTAGACAGTTTCACTTGACATTTACATCTGTTCTTGACTTCCTATTTTTAAGTTTCAATCTTTTGTTTCATATGCCCAGATGGCATGATGTTATTACTAGAGTCCAACTCTCCCCTAACACAATAAACTTGTATTCTTAAGTAGCCTACCTCAAGTAGTTCATTATAATAACAAGTTGCTAACTTCTGCATTGAACATTCAAAACTAGGCCTCTTAGATTCTTGAATCATTTTAAAAGAATATATATCAGGCACACATTAAGAGTAATACATTGTTGTTTTCTCAGGTATGTCAAGTAACTTGCCCCAAATCACATAGTAAACAGAGAATTGTTTATTTAAAGCCAAGTGTATCTTGAGTCTATGCTACTTTAAAAGGTACAAATTCAAATAGGGGCCAATATGCCTCACCTGACTGTAGTTTTTATGTCTATGTCTATCTCACCCCTGAGTGAATTAAACCATAATCATGTTCCAGATTGCTGACGTACCAGCACATAAATTGGTTTGTGAATATGAGAATAATGATCAAGTTAGACACTGAATGCAGCAAATTTTACTCTGATACAACTGGACTATAGTGATGCAGTATAATAACATTGGTGAGGCCCATTAGGAGCAAGGAGAGTAGATGTACTTGTCTACTAGTCACTTAGGCACTCACGGGAATAGAGTCATGCTTGACACAATGCAGCTAAACACCAAGAAAATGTGTTGGTGACAGGCACACTGTTCTGAGGACCGAGAAGAATGAGGCATGGGATGGAGACAATATGTGGTTCACTCTCACTTTTTTTCCATTGGATGCATGGCCGTTGCTTATGATAGTAAATGGGTCAAGACAAGATTAAGGTGACTGATTTTCAAAACCAGGGCACTGGAAGAAGTCATGGGCATTATTGTTTAGAAGGGCAATGCCTGGCATGGTAGAAGTTATCACTGAGTGAAGAAGAAAAACAACTGGAGAGAGAAATTATAAATGGAAAGAGAAAAGGAGAAATATGTAGAAGCATTACCAGACATCATTTATAAATCAGTTAATTTGACTTGCATGGCCAACTTATGATGTACATAATATATGCATTTTATAGACTACACACTCAGATTCTAAGAGTTAAATAATTTGATCAAATAGACACTAAATAATGGAGTTGCCTTCAAATATAAGGCACTGTCACTCAATAGAATAAAACACAGTTATTAATTATTATTTCTCTAGTATTTTAATTTAAACTCTAAATATATTTATTAGTATGGTTCATGAGAATATTTCAAAATAGCTATTGTAATCTTTTTTTACTGAACTAAAAAACTTAAAGATTTGAAACGCATTTGAGTCTTTTTCAAAGACATTCTTATAATGATGGTCTTAAGATTTCAAAACTGGTATTCCTGACTCCAAAAATCCCTGGGCTTCTTTTCTCCCTATTATACTTCCACCTTTGAAGATAATCTATTTCACAAGATAAACTTTCATTTAAGATCATTGGGTTTCCTTTCTGAAATTGCAAGTACTTCTATCAGCTTGGAACTCTTGAAGTCAAGGATTCAAACACATGAGTGAACTAAAGCCTTTCTATTATTAATAATAAAAATAATTTTTCTCCCTTTCAACATTTTATTAAATCCTGACTCTTGTATGTGGAGGGAAGATGTTAAAGCAATTCTGAAGGATTCTGATGGTATATTATAGCAAAGAAATGCCTTTATTCCAGAGCATACTTCTGAAAAGACTGACATTTTAGAAATACCAAGAGTTTAGGAATTACAAAGCCCAACCAGCACAGACTTTTAGACAGTGACATAGAAATTTATAATGGCTGTGTTATGCATATATGATATAAAGTCAGGGACAGAAAGCACGCCCCATTCACTGTCATATTGACTTTGTACTTACCAAGTTCAGTTAGAAAGAAAATGACACAGGAACTTCATGTACATATTCAAACCTAAATGTGTTCATCATTTAATCGTTACAACCTTAGGACATTATTAATAAATGGCAAGGCCAGAGTTTGGACTTAACAGCAAATTCGGCATTCAAAAGGAAAAACAGCCACCTATGATTATTCATGTCTGTTTTCTACAACCTCATAATCTCTTGGTTCACATGTTAAAATCAAATTTATTGTTGAGCAAAGTAAGGAAAAATATGTGAGAGTGCAAAGGTGAATTAGAAATCATTGGGATAATTAATATGTGTTCTCAGCTTCTTCTATGGGAATTAGGGGAGACTTTTTTTATATACAAGAAAGTTTCACAAATTTTGAAGGCCACTCAGGTGGGAAAAATCAGAAGCATTTTATTCCTTTGTAGATGAGTTCTGCCCCAACTCTCTTGTATTGTGGCTGTTTATCTCTGGGCTAAATATTACATTTATCTGCACCTTGACTCCCTTAACTTTTAAAGAGGAATAAAAATATCTAACCTGTGAATTACTGTGGCTTTTGTGGGAAAGAATGTGTTGAAAATGCCCTGTGAAGCTCCTGAGAAAACAGGATCAACACATTTTACTGTCTTGCATTTCCTTTTTGGGATGAATTATGTGATGCAGACAGCTGACTTCTAGAGTCTAAGTCTCCTTATCCCTGTTTTTGTTTCTAATTTTTTTTTCCTGATAAGCAGAATGAATGGGGCTGGATCTCAGAATGAGAATATAGACTGACTTAGAAAAGAAAGAGAAAATTTAGAGGAAAATTGGAGCAGATGAAATCTTATCTTATCACTCCCTTTGGAAACAAAGCTGAGCTTCAAACATTACTAGTGTTAAACCTAATTATTTATTGAAGAAATGCTTATTGGTAACTTGCTAAGAACCAGGTCTTGTTCTTATTGTCAAAAACAAAAAGGAATGTAAAACCTCTGTCCCCAAGTTGCTGAGGGTACAGACAGTATGCAAGAATCAATTTAACATTTATCATTATTATTATTATTGTGTGTATGCATATGTTGTGTATCAAGAAGGGGCAGGGAGTTGTGTTTGACATGACAAGCGGGCAGGCACCAAAGGACAACGTTTGTGAGTCAGTTCTCTGCTAACACTGTTGATTCTGGGGATTGATCTTGGGTTCCCAGGCTTGAGTGACAAGTACTTTTACCCACTGAGCCATCTCACTGGCCCAAACAACCTTTCATTTTATTTTATCTTATTTTATAATTTCAATGTAATGCAAATCAAAATTTGCTTGACAGGAAAAAGATCTCTTGTACATATACTTAACTGAGTGGTCTGCAGGAGGAGTAAGTAGCATGGGAGCTGAGAATATATCCAGTATATGTATGTATGTGTATATACTGGATATATATATATATCCAGTAAATGAAATGACAATGGATGTAACACTAATGCTTTTTCTTATAACTAGGTGAATAAATGTAATTAGATGTAGTTAGAATTCATTGCTACTGCATCTTGTACAAACCAGAAGTGTGTGTGTGTGTGTGTGTGTGTGTGTGTGTGTGTGTGTGTGTGTGTATGTGTAGGAGAGAGGGGGTAGGAGAAGAGAAAGAGAAAACCCTTGTGAGGGAGGGTGGTCTGTGTACTGTGTGATTCATCCAGTGATAGCTCTCTTAGGAAGATACTGCCACTTAGTACTTTCACTTATCAATTTGTTCTGCCTATAAATATAATTTGATAACCTCCCCCCTTATTCATGCTTAGCAACTGTTAATGCCTTAAGGCTGTTCTTTCCAAAGGCATTCTTCAGGAGATACTGTGAACCTCTCTGTGGATGCTAGCAGTGTGTGCTGTCATTTTCCATATTGCCTCTGCAGTACCAATTACTACCAATCCTGCCTTTGAAAACCATCTTTTCTTTACTTCTCCAAACTACACACAAAGGCTGAAGATTCATCCAGAGAAAAGGTCAATGGTTAATGGGAGCAGCAAGAATGTTAATAGCAAGCTCCTTTCTTACAGAGTTTATAAAGTCCCCGTAGCTTAGCAAAACTAACACTGGGAAAAACAGCCGAGTGTTTCAGGATCAGCCTGCTGCCTCCTAAGGAGGACAGCACAATACCACATTATGAATGCAATCCTGATGCAACTTGAGTAAAGAATAGTTTTTCATATACATGTTTGTATATACATGTGCACACATGTGCATGGGGACACACACACACACCCCGAACACACAGGTCCTTATCTCTAAGTATGCCCATGCTATTATTTCACATTTTATAATTTCAAGGTATTTTCAAGTAAGTGTGGAAACTCCCACCACCTTTCTTGTCAATCTGGAAAATTCGTTTTTTTTTTTTCTTCAAGAACATGTTAGATCTTTTCTTACTTCCCATTCTCACTGTCTCAGCACTCTTGTCTATCAGGGCTCTGCACCCAAAGTTGGTTGGAATGGATTTTCATCTATGTACTTGACCCTCATCCAGGCTAATGAATTTCAAAGGCAAACTGCAGCTCCCACATTGCTTCCTTTTTACTCTGTTGGGAATCCTGAGAGTCTGGAGCACAGAGAGTTGATTAAAATGCTGGCTTTCCTACTCATTGCCTGATTGACTTAAATTGAACAAATTCACCAAATGAAATTTGTCTGTCAAATGAGGACAACACTGGGCAACAAAGAGACTTCTGAGGGAAAGCATTCTGCTTAATCCTTGATGCAACTCTTCTCACATGTACCCAGCTCGATGGGTGTTTGCTTTGAAATGCAAACATAAAACTATGGAGGCGGGGCAAATTTTGACAATTAAAATGGGAAGTATATTGCTTGTTAGTCCTATCCCCTGTCAATATTTCTAGGTCCTCTTGTCTCAGGCAGATACTGAGTCTAGATAGAATTTTGTCTCCTACGCCCCTTGAAGGTGGTTCAGGGTATGTAACTTTTTGCTTTAATGGAATGTGAGCAAACGGGATGTACACATTTTTGGGGTCAAACCTTAAAGAGTTGGTGTCAACTGCAAGCACTCTCTCCAGCTGCTGTTTGGCTGGTGATGTCTCAGATGGTGATTATTCTAGCAGTCTGTGTCCTAGAGGAAGGTCACTGCACAGCAAGAGTACAAACGCTCCTGTGTGGGTGAGTCATTCAACCTGTGAGGCTCTTGATTGCACGTGGAAGGAAGAATACCACCTTAGCTCCTTGGCCTGGTATACCTAAGATCACAGCCCTTTAAACGTACATGTGAAAAGGGGTAGTTTGGGTGCCATTAAGACTCCTGAGCCATCAGGACTGGAGAAGTAATTCAGCAGGCAGGAGTACTTGCTATACAAGTATGAGTCCCAAGGTACAAATCTTAGCACCTACATAAAAGGTCAGGTATGGCTAAAGGTATTTCTAACTCTATCACTGTGGGAGGGCAAAACAGAAGAGTTTTGTGGTTGACAACCTAGCTCCAGGTTGGATAAGAAATACAGTCTCAAAATGAAATATATGGTATGGACTTAGAGCAGAACACTCAGTGTCCTCTTTTGGTCTCCATATGCACACACACACACACACACACACACACACACACACACATACACACACAAAAAAAATCATGGACTACTGAGCCATTGATAATATTACTGATACTACTGATAGATTATGTGAGTGTGCATCATCCAATTACATGAATATTTTAAAAATAGAAAATTTTTCTTCGTTGGTAAAAAGGTAAACTATATTCCATTTAGGAGAGGGATCCAGGAAAAGGGCAGAATTCCATTGCAGAGCTGAAGGTGGTCATTGGCACAAATCTGAGAACAACTTCTAGAAGCTGGGAGTCACAGTAAACCGTCAGCCAGAAAAAGATTGTTTACCAATACTTTGAGTGAATTTAAAGTGAATTTCTCACCTGACTCACCAGCACATTTGAGGCTGACAGAGATTGCATCCTTGTGGGTCCCTACAGAGAGAACTGAGACAGAAGAAGATGCCTGGTCTATAGAATCATGAGCTACAAAGAAGATGAATTTTAATTTACTCAGTTATTATATAGCCCTCCATAACCTAGCCCATTCAGGTTTACAGACAATTGAGATTTGTGGTAGGGGATATGCCACCCAATGGCTTAAAGACACAGGTAGTGTCTAAAAGCATTTGATTTTACAGAGACTAAAAGAATGGCTGACACATGGTATGTGCTTACTACTAAGATAGAGAGAACAAAATTAATACAATATATTTAGCCAGGTATTTAAAAAAATCCTGGCATCATAAAGACATATTTATAGAATGAAAAAAATGTACCACAATTTTGAGATATTACAGATAATGGCTCTTTTCTAATTTTTTCAAAGAATATATCTCTATAAATGCATTTTTGTATATATGCATATATAGGGCATTTAATTACTTCAGAGGCTTTCTTTGGGTTTTCCAAACACAGTATAGTCTCAATTATATTTGTACATTGCACCTTCTAGTCTTTAAGAAACTTTTTCAACCATCAGTTAAATAATTTGTGGTTGAATTCAGGTTACTAAATCAGAGGATGGAAATCATCATTTTTGTGTGTGTGTGTGTGTGTGTGTGTGTGTGTGTGTGTTGCTGCTAATTGCACTTGCTTCCTGGGAGACTGTAGTTCTGATTGAATGTGCAATACAAAATCCAACAGAAGAAATGCAAGCCAGGAATTTTCAGTTTGTGGAGGAGGGGAATGTTGGTAGCCTGCTAGGAACAAGCTAAGAAAATATCAGTGTCTAGAAGTCTGACAAGCAGAGATCAAGGGGCTAACAGACAAGCAAGGAATTTTCTTTGACAATTTCGTGCTTTCAGACTGGACTAGTACAGTGAGTTACAGAGAAACCTAACTGTGCCAGAAGAGTTCCACGATGACTATGCTGGAATTCTAGCAGCATGCAGCTTGAGAAATATAATCTCATCCCAGAAAAAAACAAAAAAGAAAGAAAAACACTTGTTTCTGGATCAAGAAATCAGGTAGGACTCTGAGGAAAGGGGTTCATTTTAAGACTCATAACACTCTAGATAACTGCAGTATTATAAACTGACTATGAAATGTACATCCAAAACTTCATGTGCAGAATTCTAGATTCAAGTTTGGGTGGCAATACTGTTTTATAGAGGTGCTGTAAATTTTAGAAATCAGAGCCAAACAGAAGACCTTTTTATATATATCTTATCTACCATGAGGTATAAAGCCATTGTTTCACATTTCTACCTTCACAATAGCTTGTATCACTATACACCAAGAATTAGCACAGCCAAGGACTTTGGACCTACACAACTGAAACCATTAAGACAAAATATATACTTCAACTTTTTAACTGATTCTGTTAGGTATTTGGTTACAGCAGTGAAGAGTCTAATATGTATATTACATTCCTGGTGTGAATTATTTACATATGATCATGGTTTGTCTGGACCATGGTAGTGCTAACAGTATTTCCATGTTGAAGATGAGAACATGAAGCAGAGATCCTCAGGGATATAAAGCAAGGTCTAGGATTATAAGTCTAGTCAATCAATGGTCAAACATGGAAGTATGAAATAGATGGAAGTCTTTCCTTTTCTGCATCATCACCATGTAAGAAATGAAAGGCACATATTGAAGGTCATCTGTACGAGTTTAGATTTGGCCCTACTATTTTGAAGCTAGGATATTCTGACCACATTTATTGACCTGTCTAGGTTTTAATGGCATTCTTTACTACCCATATATGCAATTAAATTTTCATCCCCATAATTAATGACAGGCTTATATTGGTGATTATAAAAACAATTCAACAGAGTACATTTCTAGTACAGTATATATCTTATTGGCCTGTGCCTCTTTGATTATTGATTTGGGCACTGACTAAAATCTTTCATTTACCCGTGACGATCTCAGACTTTGCCTAGCTGAAAGGATTGGAAAAAAAAAAAAAAAGAAGAAGAAGGAGGTGAGAGAAGGAATTTCTACTTGTCTTACTCTTCCTGGGCCTGTTTGCCTGCTGGAGAATGAAGATAATGGTGCTTCCCTTAAAGGGTTTTTACAAAGATCAAATGAGATCACTTTTGTAAAGATGCTGTACAAATGTAATGAGAGGGCATGTCAGGCATTGTTATTCTTCCTGCTCTATCTCATTCTACAGAATAAAGGCAGAAAGAATTTCAAAGCTGAAGCATTGTTAGGAGGCAGATTTGTGTTACCAATGGTCCTCCTAGGCAAGTCTAAAAGTAGTTTTAGTCTGAATGAGTAGTGAAGCAATTTCAATTTCTCCTTAAATCAGAGATGTAAAAACCCTATGATTTAGGCTTCCAGGAAATACCAATAGTGCTCTCTACCTGGCCTCAATTCTAATCAAGTACTCAGTGCTTACTTGAAACTGAGAAAATAAAGGCTTCAATCATGGCCCAAGCCTTTTAGAGACAGGCAAGCCAATTTTTTACAGATCTCTATGGTTTGGAGATCCAAATTTGTTACCATTGTCTCCAAAACCTGTGTAGTCTGAACTCCACATTATCTTTCTTTTTAAATAATGCATTTCATTTATTCTTAGAAATTTTTATAGATTTATAAATTGTATTTTGATCATACCCATTCACCACTTCCACCTATCCTCCCTAAAACTCATCCCAGTGACCCCCATATGCTCTTCGCAACTTTCTATATTTCATTTTTATAATTAATAACCCCTTGAGTTCAGGTAGAGCTATCTTGGTGGACATAGATATAAGGCCATTCAATGTGACATGGAGAACTACCAGTAGTCACATCACCAATACCTATCTCTTCTTCAGAAGTCATCAACAGCCAATAGAGCCTCTACAAGGGTAGGGCCCTGTGGCCTTCCTTTAACCATGCTGGAATTTTAGTTTCAGTTGTAACTCCAGCCTTTAAGGGTTTAGACATTTCTCCAGCCCTTGTGCTGGCTTAATTATGTATGGGTAACAAGAACTACCATGATTCATTGTACAACTATGCCATATTTAAAAGTCAGCATATTGTGATTATAACTCTGTTTCTTGTCCTCCACCTGGTACATTTCTTCCACATTCTTTTCTATACTATTTCTTAGGCCTTGGACCAGAGAAGGTTAATGCATGTATCATACACAACAGCAGACTCCCAACTTTTAGCCACTGTATTATGATAATTCTCAACCATGGATTCCTTCTTTAACTACTGAAGGGACAATCTGGGCATTGTGGGGATCTTTCACTATCACATTCAAGCAAGCCAGTAACATGTATCACTCTCTAAATCTAGGTTCAGTCATAGGGTACATTATCACTTCCTCAATTTGATACATAAAATTTATTCTCCAATATTATCATTAATAGTGAATTAATGACATACTCTATATGGGAGAATGTAGAAGCCTTATCTTTGATAGTAGAAAACCAAAATTCAGATACCAGCTCTCTCATGACTTATAAATATCAGAAAAATTAAAAATCTATTCAATTGAGTTCAACTTATCATCAAGCATAATTATTACATGATAATACTAAATGTGCCAAAATTACCTGAGATTATATTGTACATGCTTAGTATGATAAATGCTTACTAAATGTCAGTCAACATTTGTTATAATTTGACATATATTACATAATATAACACACAAAGTATATAGCATTAAAACAATATTAATATACAGTATGCATTATGTAGTGTTATACTTCTAAACTACATAACATATATTATATGTATTTAGTTGTATATTGTCTCCTTCATTTCACCCAGTCTTTAAAACCACTGTAGTAAAATGTTTTTATAAACATGAGGTTTAGAGATTAACCACATTTAATCAGATTCTTCTCTTCTATTTATAAGCTATTCAAGTGCATTGAACTTTTATTCTAAAGATGGTAAATAGTCCCAGTGTCACTGTGTACTATGAATATAAAATGTTTTGCAAATTAGTATTTAGAGTTTTTGATAAATAGTAGGTATTTAATATGTGTTGTTATCAGCAACTCTACCACTAATTCCCTTGTTTTCAGTGACCTCATAACAGAACTGACACACAAGATAAATCTTAACCACAAGTCATATCAAAAAAGAATTCATTGCTCAAAGAATGCTGAAGAACACGTCTATGTATTACTTTGTGTTATAGTTTGGATATAAATGGCTCTCTAATTTATCATGTACTGAAGGATTGTCAATCAAGGCATCAGATCACAACTGTTTTGATCTAATCAATACATACATCCATTGAGGAAACCTTGAAACTCTAAACCAAACTATTTTCATCCTTTTAATCTTTCTTTCTTCCTTTTAAATCTTTCATTTAAAAAAATAAAATAGTCCACTAAACACATCTGACTGTAAAGCCTAGACAGAAGCACTTGAGGTTATGGAGTAAATTTTGTACAATAAAGACAACCAACACTTTCACAACCACCCACTGGACTTTATGCCATTTTTAGACTATAATTTAATCCATAGTCATCAGTATATTATCTTCTAGATTCCCATAATGCCAATGCTTCATTCTGGCTTCTATTCATGGAAATGGAGGAAAATAGCAGGAAAAGATTCACTGGCAGAAGCAAAGACAAGGAAGAAGGATAAGATCAATGACACATGTGAAACACAGAAATAGATCAGTATCTTGAGGTCCAGATTATCAAGGGAAGCTTGAGTTACTTCCTTAATGATTTATTTGTTTCTTGTTACAAGGAATATATCTGCATATGTACATTAAAGTGTGATAATAGACAATAAAGTAAGATGATTACCAACATTGCAAGAAGCCCAGAGAGATGATTAGAAAGATGCAAACATCCCAGAAAGATGATGAGCATAGTTCTTACACAAGTAGCATATGAGTATTGTATTTTCACAAGGGAAGTAGAAAAGATGAGAGGCAGATATACTTAAGACAAAAATAAAAGTTACATCTCATGAATGCTAATTCTTATTCTATCCTAGAAGTTGTAAGTAGACTGTTTGTCAGACTTATTTTTCCCATTGAGCATTCTGGGGCATAGAGTGAATCAGTCAAGGTTGGGTGATAGGTCAAGACCAAGGTTGTCTGAGAAACATCAGACATCCCTGCAGGTGAAGAGTTTCCTGTCTGGCAATGGCAAAGAGAAAGATGAAAAAAGGCAAGGATGACTTGTGGTCCTGAGACAATGGACAGATGGTCACTCAGAGTGAGTGGGACTCAGAAGGAAAAAAAGGGCCAAATGTCATGGACATGTGCAAGGAGACAACCCTCTGAAGCTGCAAGCATGGATCTAGAACTGAGAAGCCCCTATATTTGAGATGTTGAAAATTGTAAGTATAAGTAGTAATTATGGGATAATCAGACAAAAAGCATAATCTAGAAAGAGGTCAGAGATTTGAGAGAAGAGGAAATAGGGCATGTATAAACAATAATAGAAAAGAGCTATTTGTCAAAGGTGTGAGAGAACATAAGGAACAGAATATCAATCTCAAAGCAAAGTCCCCCAAATAGGAAAAAATTCAGTAGTGCAGAAAGTAGACCAGTGCTATACAGAGGCAAACAGTTTCGGTGGTACAGAGATAATAGACAGAGATAATAGGGAAGCACAGAATCATGTTCAGGCAGCCTGTTACATGGTGCTCCTTACAAGGAACCAGAGAGGGACATACATATTTCTTCCATTAAATAAGGCTTATGTTGATGTACTAAGATTGAGGATGGATGACTTGGAGAGTCAGGAGCTAAGAGAAATGGAAATTTCACACAAAAATATTCCAAGGTAGGATGCAGAACCTAGTTAAAATGAGAGGTATAAAAAATTATCTAATCTAACAGCTTTTGGCTGTGCTGGAGAAAGTATTAGAAATGGGTGAGATATATAGAACTATATTTCTTGTTTTAATATTTGCTTCCTCCAGAACCCAGCTGAAATATCCACTGACATGGAGCACCCATTTGTTTTTATCTTCTTTGCAATAAATGCAGACTTCCTTTGAATCATGTTTAAGGAAAATTTTAGAGGAATTAAAAGAAACACTAGAAGTATAAAGTTTTATGACTGTGGATCATTTATAATCTTAAAAGATAGTATAAGGTTTTAAAGGAAAGATCTCTAGTTTAAATTAATTCATTACCAAGTTAAGGCCCGTAAATATTTTATTTAGGCAAAGGAGTCTCAGTCACTTTAGATCCTTATCTTGATAATCAGGTAAATCTGATGCTATGGACTTTAATCCAATGACCAGTTAGTAGGAATAATATGAATTCTGTGTAATTTATTATTAGGCCTGAGCAGAAACTGGGACTGTAAGGAACCAACCATGAGACATTAGGCAAATAAGTTAAGTATAAATGTATTGAACTTAATTTCCTCATTTGTAAAATGGAAATTTTGAGTCTTGAATGAAAAATTAGAATGCTTTAAATGTGCAGAATAAAACTCAGTAACACCTCTCACAATGTAAATTAAAAAAAGATTAAATCTTTAAGTAAAACACATAAAAAAAACCTTTTTTTCTTTAAGTAAAAAGGGTCACTATCTTTATTCTAGAGAAAGGAAAATATTGGCAGCTGAGTCACCATCAAGCATAAAGAAACCGATTTCCTCTCTGTTCTAGAAACCAGACCAAGAACTGGGACACTGAAGTTTTGAGCGGGCAAATTAGGATTTGGTGCTGAATTATACAATGGAGACTAGACATCAAACTGATCTTCACAGAATAGCAAAAGAATATAGTCAGAAATGAACATCATCCATTTTTTTCTTTTGTTTATTGCATTATTTTCCAACTTTCATTTATGGAAATTCTTGCATTTGTGTGTGTGTGTGTTGTGTACACATGTGCAGATGTATATGAGGATGTGTGCACCCATATAGAAGTTGCAGGTGGATATTGGGTAGCTTCTTTCATTCCCTACATTGCTCAGAGAAAGTCTCTTTCTGAAACTAAAGCACATGCATTATCTAGGGGCTCAGAGGTTCCCACCTATCTCCATCTCCTAGTATTGAGATTCTGTGTGGACATGTGCTCCAAGGCCCAAATGGGACAAACAGAATCAAGCAGAATTTCAGTTCTGTTGAGTGTTTCAGCCTGAATTCGAATTCGGTATCTCTTTCTTTCTTGATGCATGGTCTTAAGTAATGCTTGACCTCTGAGTCTGAACTCAATTTTGCAACAACAAGAATGTATCAGAGTGCACTTAAAGAACTTAAGATCCCGCTAACCATTGTTTCACAACCAATGGGTCTCAACACCCTTAGCTTCATGTATCAGATATCCTGTATATCATGCATCTACATTAAGATTCATAAAAGCAGCAAAATTAAAGTTATTAAGTAACAACAAAACAATTTTATGGTTGGCGGTCCCACAACATAAGAAACTATATTAAAGGGTTGCAGCATTAGAAAACTTAAAAACCATTCTAATAAAATTACTCTATTTAGCTGAACACCTGGCACATACAAAGTGCTCATAATATGCTAGCCTTTTGTGTATAAATTAAAAATTTGCAGAGATAGCAATTTTTATGAGCTTCATCTATGAGATAAAGCTTAGCACAATTACTGCAAATGATTTCTGAGATAATCCACTGTTGTCATTTTTTGCACACTCAAGCCCAGGGCTCAGCATGTGATAAAGTTTTAAACAGTGTTGCTTTCCTCATCTGCATTAGTTATTTTATTTCTGAAATGATATCCTTCAATAAGTTGGTTGAGAGTAACATATGCCCTCTAAATTACTAAAAATTGGAAAGATATAACAATTAAAGATGGTTTTTATATGACGGCTGCATTTGCATAAAGAGTCAGCAGCAGTATTTTGTCTTATCTGTAATAGCAACATTGAGGCTCTGACAGAGAGGTGAGACTGAAGAACTGATAAGCCATATACACTGCCTGCCTTTGGGGCTGCCTATGCAAATAAATGAAAAGCTATGTAAGGATGTCAGGACACAATGTAAAGACATATATTATTCCTTTTCTCTTCTCTCTTTTGTGCATCCACATCCAGCTTACTTGAAGTTCTAGGGCCCTCTAAACCGCAAACCTATTTGTACTGTGAAGTCCTCAGTATTACAAGTTACTCATATTCCTCTGTCACATGGCCTGAGATTCACCAAACATCCGTGCTAGATACCGGTAGTGCAGTCTTCTAACTTCATTGATGCTTATTAAGGACCCTGTAACTGTGGAAGCATCCTACTGATTTCCAGGACACTTCCCTTTTCTTGCTTTCCAGATCTCTGCTTCTTAGTGCCTTGGAGAAAATTACGAAAAGAGGGTAGTACAAGAAATAGACATGAGTTTTAATCTTGGTTTAATCATGAAGTAGCTGAAATTATTCACATTTTTATCATCTAACTTTCCTTAATACATGTATTTCCTTAGGTAATACATAATTGCATGGCGCATAATTCTTTTCTCAAAAGGAAATTTTGTCTCACAATTATTTTTACTTTATCTCTTGATATATCTTACAACTAAAACAGAACACTTGCTTCTTTTATGTCTGGCCCAAGGTGTAATCTTTACTTGCCCTGAGACATAAAACATTGACTACTACACAGAACAGTCACTACTTATATCCACCAACTACCCATAAGGAAAAGGAAAATTTGAAGATGACTGTCTTTCACTGCTGTATTCATACTCATGTAATTCTCAGTTTAGTTCAATACTTTCTAAATATTCTGATAAATGGAGAAAGAAGAACATGACCAAAAATCACTTGAGTGGGTTCCAGTCATGAAGATAAAGTACCATTTATATCAGTCAAGAACTTCTGGTTAGTAGAGTTAGAAAACCCAGTGCATATGAGCTAAACAAATAAAGCAACTGGATGCTCTCATGAGCTAAGATGCCCAGAAAAACATGTAGCTCTAAGCAAATTCTGATTCAGACTTGAAAAGCTGTGTCAAGCTTCACTTTTCTTCTAGAGAACATGATGAGTTCTACCTGTGAGTCAAATAGCTCAAGGTTATGAGTTCCAGAAGAGGCTAACCTACTTCCTTGTGTGTGCAGACATAGCTAGAGAACTGAATCTTGTGACAGTTAATGACTTGGCTTGTTCACTTTGCTACATTATTGCTGTAGGGATGAGACCAGTGGGCAAGAATGTTTAGAAAAGATCTATATAAGTATAAGCTCTTACTTCATGGATGTAAACAAAGGAGTGAGTGTTCCCCTACGACAAAATTGAAATGTTTCTCAAAAAGACTGCTGAAGTGCATGAGAGCAAAAATATTAGGATAATAGTAGAATCATACATACATCACATATTCAATCATAATACAAAAAGATGTTCTAACATGACAATGTGGAAATCAGTCTACATGAGCATTAGACTGGTGCTGTACCATAGTACAGATAAAAACCTGACTTAGTTTACACTCTGTATGTCCTGTCTTTAGGATGCTCCCCAACCCATCACTCTGTACTTAAAAGCCTAGAAATGCCATGGAGTACATGGGTGTGGCTAAACATTAGAGATCTGTAGGCAAATGAGAATGGAAGCAGAAGATGGTAGTAGAGATGGATCACCTGAGTAGAAGCTGAGGGGGAGACAAGGCACTGTTGAGGAACATATGAGCATGTGAATGAGCTCACAGGTTGGCAGTGTCAGAATAAATTCCCTAACATAGTTTTCAAAGGCAACACCGGCTGGCCTAGGAGTGGGAAAAACAGGGAAATAAAGAAGGGGCATCATCTTTTCACTCTTGCGTTCATTCCATTTTAGAATGTTACTCAGTTGTGCTATTTCTTTATCTAGTTGCTTTTAGCCTGCGAATCTTACACGATAATGCCTTTCTGAAGCTTCTCTGGCCTCCTGTCTGACAATGGCATGCTCACCTTGTTGCTATTGACCATGTCAATAGACAATTTCTTATGTGTTATCAGTCATCTGTGCAAGCCTGCAGACTTTGTCAAATGCTCACATATTTTAATTTCCTCTTTTCTACAACTCTTCCTAAGCAATCTCTCTCATCAAGGTCCTCCATGTCTATACTATTTAGAAATGGAGACCCTCTTCCAATTGAATCATGGTGTACAAGCAATAGCATCAAGTTAAACAGTTAGTTTACATTCCTTGATTTTATCTTGCGAGATCGGGCGCGTTCAGGGTGGTATGGCCGTAGACTCATTCCTAGAAGAATGCCAAGTCAGCAAGGTAGAAAGTTTTGCCTCTCAAATATTCTTCTAGATCTACCTTGGCAGGAGCTTAGTACACATACAGGATGAACAAAAGAACATGTGGTCCTCTAACTCATTTTCTTATAGTCACTATTCATGACAATTTATCCATTGTCCCTTTAATTTGCTTTCATCAATTCTCACTTCCAAGTTAATGAATTCTAAGGGTGATTTTTCACTCAACACAATATCTTGGTACAATCCTTCCATTTATGAATAAAGAGCTATATAGCAGAAAGTGGGATGAAGTAGGCAAATGCTACATCATATTTCTTTCCTGATCATTTTTCCCTGAACAATTAATCCCTTTTTTATCAGGAACTGGTTTCACTCAAAAGGAATCAATTAGTCTGGAAAGAACTCAAAAACTTCAAAAAATAAATGTACTTGTATCTAATGATAAATTTTTTTGATACTAACTCTCATTGGTTAGGCTAAAAATCACTTACATAGATGTAATTTCTCTTCAATAAAGAAATAATTCAACATGGACTATATCAATACTGCATTTATTAGTTATTCTGTGTGTTTTATATAAAGTGTATATCAATTACTCCTGTGCTCTAGTTCTCTTTTGTTTTTGTTTTTTTTTAATCTTTTCAGACATTGTTTATGTAATACCTGAACAACAATCTCCCCTCAAAGCTT
The DNA here is from genome assembly GCA_004025045.1 of Sigmodon hispidus. NCBI lineage: Eukaryota > Metazoa > Chordata > Mammalia > Rodentia > Cricetidae > Sigmodon > Sigmodon hispidus. The sequence continues at coordinate 73,167 of PVIH01006691.1, forward strand.
TTCTCAGGAAAGCAGAACTCAAAATGAAAAAGTTCATTAAAGTACTTTGTCTAAAAGTCTGAAAATTAATCAAAGGCATGCATCATTTCAGAAGTATTTATTTTTTAAAAATTATAATAGAGAGAACTAACATGAAGTTGGAGAGATGACTCAGTAGTTAGCAGAGAGCAGTCTGCTATTGCAGAGAACCTGATATGGTCACCAACACGTATAAAAAGTAGCTCGCAATCAGTAATAACGCTAATGCCAAGGCATCTAATGTGTCTGGAGTCTACAGACACCCTCACACATATTCAGAAATTCACATAGAGACACATATATCTGCACACTATTTAGAAATAAAAAATACATGTTAAAAAATAAACATTGCTTGTAAATCTCGGTTAAAAATGATGATGATTTATTCTTCCTGACGCTTCCTTTCCCCTCCCTGATGAATCCAGCTTCCATAGCCCCAAAGAATGTCTGAAGTCAAGATGGGGTTCAGTTCTTATTTTCATTCCATGTATAGCAGGGAATTACCCACAGGGAGTCAAAAATAAACATAAATACATTAAAACCACAGTGTAATGGGAGTCATTTCTGTAAGATTTGATTCTTCTCCAAAATTCCCACTTTTTTCATACTTTTAAGAGTCATCTATGATTTCAGCATAGAATAATAGGAGATCCCTTTTAACATTCCTCCAAGGCAAATGAAGTCTGCCATTGACAAGCAATACTGACTTTCTGCGGGCTGTTGAAAAACCCATGACCAAGGAAGGCCATCTTTAGAAAATAGATTGCACTTAGTCACATTTTTTTAATCAAAGGCATCTGTCTGTCCTTCTGTGAAGACACAAGGACATGGAGGTGGGGCCTGGCCATGGGAGATCCCTTCTGCTAGGAATCATTGGGGAAGGACCCTCCCAGTTTTAGCCTAGGGCCTGTCAGCTAGTGGAGAGTCTGAGATTGGGACCCTGGATGTGACCCTGGCCCCAGGAGAGGGATTCTCCTTGCGGGCAGCTCAGGCGCTAAGGTTCTCTCACCTCTGAGTTTGCTCTGTACACCTTTTTTATTTTTTTATACGTACACAATAATTACGCTGCTTCCTCCTCCCATTTCTTCCCTTCAGATCCTTCCATATATCCCTCCTTACTCTCTTTCATGGCCTCTTTTTTATTAATTGTTGTTATACACACATACACACACACACATACATACACATACCCATTCCTACACAGAATTTAAACTACATTCATCTATCGGCCAGTGAATCTGGACAAGGTTTCAGCTGCTTATTTGAAATCCACATGGTGTTAATTATTAATTATTTAATTATTTCACCTACTTTATTGGTTTGTTCTGATATTATTGACATAAAATTTGTTACAAAACTTGCTATTTTGTTGTATGGTTTTCCCCTGCATGCAGGAATTTTTCTCTCAAGAAATAAATGTTCTTGCTTCTTTTACATAAAAAAAAGTTGTTACAAATTCTACTTACTCTTTATAAAGTATGAGATTTACAAATATTATGCTAAATCTGTTAGTCTCATACTGTTTAATATGGTGAGAAATTTAATATACAGATTTTCAACAATTTTACTTTGTTCTATACCCATTACTAAGGCTTTATCCTATGTTGCCCCCTTAATATTTTTAAAGTGTTAGCTTCATGTTTAGGTTACAATTTGTTTATGTGTACGATTAGCATGGAATTGCCATTTTATATAGGGAGAAGAAAAATTGAATGGTTATGTATTTATGATTACTTGATTCATTAACCTCTGTTTCTTCAAGAGACTGTTTATTCCCAATTGACAATGTATGTGAATCTGGCTCTGAAATATATATATTTCAGACCCAACACTATATATCAATCTTCAGGCAATATGTGTTAGTTTTATAGTTAATCAAGCAAAATAAGTCCTTTAAATATAAACTTCTATTCACAAGAAATGTTTGCCTGTTTCAAGTTATTTGAGTCTCCATCAAAATTTTAGAATAAGCAATTCCTTTCTATAAAAATTACCCCTGGAATTGGGACTCAGATTGTCTTACACAAGTTGACTATTTGGAGCTGAAATAATCATATCATTGAGTCTTTCAACTCATTCTGCCATGTTTACATATGCTTTAATATCTTCAACAATAGTTTGTAGCTGTCATGCACACATATTGAATATTTTCTCTTTAATCAATTCATCTATAGTTTATATTTGTATTTGAAATTATCATTACTACTATGTTTTGTTATAATACCTATTTTAGTTGCCATACTTCTTCAGAGTAGACACTATGCTCCATTCATAAGTAAAAATTTAAGACTCAAAGATCTTTAATTGCTGATTCAAATTTTTATACTATTAAAACTGATATCAGTCTAGAGTCTATGAGTTCCCCTGAGCTTGGGTCATCTGTCTCTGTGGGTTTCCTCTTCATGACCTTGACTCCCCTTATTTATATAATCCCTCCTCCCTCCCTTCAACTTGACTTCTAGAGGTTGATCCAGTGCTTGACTGTGGATCTCTGCATCTGCTTCCACCAACTGCTGGATGAAGGTTCTATGATGAAAATTACGGTAGTCACCATTCTGGTCACAAGAAAAGGTCAGTTCAGGTACCCCCTCCAATATTGGGAGAGCTCACAGACTCTAGATTAACATCCAGAAAGCCTGCATGGGAGCAAATAAGGCCCCCTAGATGTGAGTGACAGTTGTAAGACTTGGTTTGTTTGTGACACCACTAGCAGTGTGACCGGGATCTGTCCCTGACTCATGAGCTGAGTCTTTGAAAAGTATTCCCTATGGTAGCATGCCACATTAACTCTTGATTTAAGGGGGAGAAGTTTGATCTTGCCTCAACTTGATGGGCCACACTTTGTTGATTCCCATGGGAGGCCTAAACCTTTCTGAGGAGTGGATAGGGGTGTATGAAAATGAGCAGGGAAAGGGAATGGGAGGAGATTATGGGGGAAATTAAAAAAATAATAATAATAATTGAAAAAACAGAGGTCAAAAGGCAAATAAAAAATGACATAAGATATTACTGAAAGAACACTGGGTGGATTTACTAAATCATTAGGTAAGTAAACTTAATAAGTCATTTTCTGTATTCAAACAACATATTCCTCCTCTAACTGTACCATGTGTTGCCTTTATGATCATTATCCAGCTAAGAATGTTGTGCTTCTGTGACTTAACTCAATGAAAGCAGGGTCAATCTGCTTTCACTTACCTCAGCAATCTCAGTCCCTGCCCTCTCTGTCTCTATACCATTAACTACACTGATGATAAACAGATAATCAGTTCACAAAAACTTCCTTTTGCAAACATGGAGCTTACTGCAAACATGTGATGTCTCAGAAAGTAAAGACTTATAGAGAAACATTTCAAACTTTATAAAGAGAGGTAGAAAACCCTTGCCACATAGAAAACAAAATTACAAGGAACATGATGGGAATTATGTAGTGGCAACAATTAGTCTAATTATATTTAATGAATTATGCATAATTCTTTAAATATAAAAGTATGTATACTTTGTCCCCATTTGAAAATAAGACAGCAAGGATGTGTACCTCAGGCCCAAAGGAGAAAAACGATACCACGTGTGAAGTTGATGACACCAATAAAAGGCATCTTTGAGAGTTTATAAAGGGTTCTTTTGTTTTTCTATTACCTTGGAGAGAGGAGAAAATGTCCCTAATGCCCTTTCTTTGTTGAAAGACAGTCCTACAATACCCTCTCAAGGACAGAGAACAAGGAACTCTTATACCACTAAGCTTCTTGTAAGCCTTGGGATTATTAAAAGCAAATTTTTTAAAAGTCTTCAGGATGGAAAATACAATGTTTGATGACTTTGTACAGGTATCAAATTTCAAGTCAGACAACTTTGACTTACAAAAGTAAGTAAGACCTAAAACAGATTTTCAGGACTGGTAGATTCAACACTGTGGGCAGCAACATGACCCCAGATCACTCGTTTACAGCTGAGGTGATGAGCACTTGGAAAATGATAACTTTTCAGACTATCCTGAACTGAACTGAACCTAGGGCTTTGCACAGAGTAGGCTACTGTGGTGATATCTAGCACTTTTGGTGTCCAGGGATACTGCACTCACATGTACATATCCACAAGCAGATATATATTTTAAAATAATAAAAATTTATCTTTAGAAATATAAAAGAAAAATAAATACCCTCAGGGCACCATGGGAAACTATAGATAAAATGTGACCTTATGGCAGACTAGGTTGCCTTATAAGAATAACAGACCATGTCCAAAGCAAACTCAGAGGTGAGGGAATCTCAGCTCCTGGGCTGCCTCACGGAGAATAACTCTCCAGGGGCTGTGTTCACACCCAGTGTCCAGATCTCAGATTCTAGGCTAGCTGACTGGGCCTAGGTTAAAACTGGGAGAGTCCTTCCTCATCTATTCCTAGAAGAAGGAACCTCCACACCTGGCCCTGCCTCCAGGGTGATCTGCTTCATCATACAGAGAAAGACAGAGGACTTTGAAACTCAGACCTGTGTGCAGAGCAAAGTCAGAAACCATCCAGACCTAATGTTCAGAGCAGACAGGAGACACACAAGCCCTCTAATCACAGCTGACTAGGAGCTGACTAAGTTTGAACAACTGAAGTAATGGGCAGACGCCAGTGCAGAAATATATATATAACAATATAAAGAACAATATGGCAATACCAGAAGAAACTGGCAGCTCTACAACACCAAGACCTGGACAGAGCAATGAAGAAGAAACAGAAGGAAACAACCTCAAAAACACCTTTATGAAAATTATAGAAGCCTTAAAAGAGGATATAAAAATTCCCTTAAGGAAATAGAAAAAAGTACGAAGAAAAAATTGGAAGAGATAAACAAATACTTGAAGGAAAACAAAGAAAACTAAGAAAAGGAAAACCAACAAATAAAAGAAACATTCCAGGAACTAAAAAGTTAAATAGAAGCAATGCAAAAAGGCACTAAGTGAGGCAAAGGTGGAAATAGAAAATCTGAAGAAAAGAATTGGAACTACAAATACAAGCATAACCAACAGAATCCAAGAGATGGAAGAGAGAATCTCTGGAGGGGAAGACTCAATAATAGAAATAGATACATCAGTCAAAGAAAACAATAGACAAAAAAAGCTATAACACAAAATGTTCAGGAAATTTGGGACACCATGAAAGGACATAACCTGGCAATAATAAGAATAGATGAAGGAGAAGAATTCCAGCTCAAAGGCACAGATAATGTATTCAATAAAATTATAGAAGAAAACTTTCCCAACCTAAAGAAGGAAATGCCTATAAAGTTACAAGAAGCTTACAGAAAACTAAATAAATTAGGCCTCACAAAAAATCTGCCTGCCACATAATAATCAAGACACAAAACATAAAAGACATAAATGACAGCCTATGCTGGAGAGGTTGTGGAGCAAGAGTAATAGACCTCCATGGTTGGCTCAGCCACTCTGGAATGCAGTATGGAGGTTTCTCAGAAAACTGGGAATCAATCTCTCCAAGGACCCAGCAATACTACTATGGTGCATATACCCTAAAGATGCACATTCGCACTCCAAAAGCATTAGCTCAATTATGTTCATAGCAGCATTATTCATAATAGCAAGAACTTGGAAACAACCTAGATGCCCCTCAACTAAAGAGTGGATTAACAAACTGTGGTACATTTACACAATGGAGTACTACTCAGCAGTAAGAAAAAAATGATATCCTAAAATTCACAGGCTGATGGATAGATTGGAAGAATATTCTTCTGAGTGAGGTATCACAAACCTAGAAAGATAAACAGAAATATACTCACTCATTAATGGACTTGAAACAAAAAAAAGTTATGCCTGTCCAAGCTGCAAACCACAACCACTGAACAGCTCGGGATCTGAAGCACCTTGGATCCCACTCCCTCCAGAGGAACACTTGACCCAGTCTTGATGTTGGGGTGAGGAAAGCTGATCTGCCTGGAGTGAATGTTGAACTAAGCCACCTTGGAACCTTGAGACCTCCTACCCTTGCTGGGGAGGAGATAAACTGATAGAGAAAAGAGAGATTGACTGGGAGGGGCAGGACGGGGAAGGGAGTTTGAACAAGGGGATACATGGATAAAAAATGAGACTTTTTTAAAAAATAAATTAAAAAGTCAAAAGAAGAAAAAAATAACAAGTTAAGATGTTTCATAACATTAAACAATAAATACATTTATTGTCACGTTTACCCAGCATTGCACTGCTATAGAGCATATCAGATATATAAAAACCATTTAAATTTAAAAAAATAAAGATTTTTTTTTGTAGAATAAGATGCACAACAGAGAAAAGGCCAGGCTGGAGTATGTACTTTATTTATTTCTGACCCAGTTCTAATTAATGGATCATTGAGTATTTATTTAACTTCTCCAAACTTCCATTTACTTGAAAAAATGAATACCACAACTCCAAGATTTATTGAGTTATAATGAACAATAACGATCTGACAATTTCTTAGTAAGGAGTCTGAAAATGGTAACAATCCACTAAGTGGATGGAATTTTCCCCAGTTTTTGCATCAGAACATTTTGGTCCATACTTATTATCAGTGCCACCAAGACCTAGCATGTAATCACAACTGTCATGATAACAATAACAATAATAATAAACCTGAATTCTGTGATTTTATGAGCACTACTACATGTTCAGGTAGTTTTAAGAACATTGTGTACATGTCCTTGTGGAATCAACAACATGGGAAGTGATAAGTTGTAATGACATGGTTATCCACCTTTCTCGCCATTTCAAAGTATTTTATCCTCTTACCTAAAAGAAACTGAAATAAGTTAGGTTTGATACATATCTGACCCTTCCACTGTATAACCTATCTTGACTAGATCATGGTTAATTCATTGGCAAAGAAAAGGTGGAAGGGAGGTAGGAAAAAAATACCAACGATTTCCATGAGCTCAGCTAAGAAGGTTCTATTTTGTAGACAATGTGATTGATAGTCTACTATTAAATGAAGTGGGTTAAGTTATGGCTAAATAGCTGGTGAAACATTTTTGAGGGCCTGTGGTAGTGTTTCTAGAAGAGATTAACATTTGGATGGAGAGACTAAGTAAATAAGATCTGCTTTGGTTCATGCAGGTGCAGTCATCTAATTCTCTGAGGACTTCATAGACCAAAGGGACAGAATAAGGATAAATTTACTTCCTTTTCTCAAGCTGAGGTATCCATTCCTGCCTTTGGTGTTGATGCTTCAGTTTACATGTGTCCCACTTCCCGAAATACACTCGGGATTGCCCTGATTTATATCTTAAGAACTTTACTGAAGGGTTTGCAGCAGAGGCTTCCCTAGCCTATGGACACACACTGAGTAACACCATTAATTTTCCTGATTCCATAGACTTTAGAAAACAAATTGTTGGCTTTTATGATATTGTGCCCCAACTTCCATGATAGACTTATCATCTGTCTGTCTGTCTCTCTTCATGCAATTCACCTCCTACCAGATCTACTTGTACAGTGAAAGCCAATTTATATAGATGGACTAAATGATGCTTAGAGAAAAATGATTAAACTAAGCATAGTAATATATTTCTTCGAGTTACTGTGCTCAACAGTGATATGACTTTGGGTTAATCAGTAGTTAATTATCGAAATAGGGATGAAAAGAGTTTCTTAATTCAATTCATAAGGAATTGAAGAGATTAAATGAAGTTTTAGCATAAAGTTCTAAAATACCTGAAACATGCTAGAGGTTCGTAAGTATCAGTTATCAACATTTCTAGTTACTATGATCATTGTTACTTAAACTTTAGTGCTATGGATGTCTTTCTTCTGAAGCAGTTGTTCTCAAAACATGTTTCCTGAGCAGCTCAAATTGTCAAAATTGGAAGTTTATTTTTCATTTGATATTTTTTGTAATAGTTTTCCATCCATTAAAAATAAGCTGGAGGAAGAATACATGTCTAGTATAAAATTGTCAACATTCTATGTCATTCCATTTCTCCAAGAACTGCCTTGCAGAAACATCTTTGTGTGTGTGTGTGTGTGTGTGTGTGTGTGTGTGTGTATGTCTATCTGTCTTTCTCTCTTTCTCTCTCTCTCTGTGTATCTGTATCTATCCTCTCTTACTTATTACATCACTATTTTGTGTCTATACAGAAATACGCACACTGAAATAGCCCCATTGTGCTTATGAAAAACTAAATATAGAGAAAGCATGAGAATTTGGATTATTACAATAATAATATCCAAGGAAGTTCTATGATCTTCACATGGACACATAAACACACACACACATACACAAATATTCCTGTATACACATAAATACACACTTGAACACACACGCACACACACATAGACACTTAAACATACCAAAAACCTCAGTCATTGAATTTAAGAGTTATACAATCAGCTAATTATTTTTTTTAAAAAAAATGGGAAAATGAAAATCCATTTACCACATGATTCTCTAGCTCCATTAATCTTTGAGAATGTTCTCTATACATGGGTATAGGCATAATAATAAAGAACAGAAAAATAGGTCCTGTACTTATCTGGTCACCATTAGATCATGTCTAGATATATATTCTTTTTAGACTAATAATGTTCTCCTGATGTAGTTCCTTCTGTCTAAGAGCACTTTTGATGACTATAATGCTTTCTTCCTGGGAGATTTTATCTCCAGCTTCTGTCCTTTCCTCAGAGTCACACAGAAGATAAGTCTGATGGAAATGGTACACGAACATTTTACCTACATAGTCTCAGTTCTGAACTGGAAATGTCCCTCACCCAGTTTGCTCTTCCTTAGGATGAGAAGTTTACTTTATGTACCTATTTTCAATTTATTCTTTGTTTTTGTTTGATTATTACAATGGAAGGAGAATCAAGATATCTTAGAAAATGCTTCTCTTTCTAGACCTAAGAGATGTGAGACTATTTAGTACTAAATCTGAACTGGCAAGGTCAGAAAGATGCAACTTCCTCCAGAAGTTCTCATCAAGAATGAAGAGCTATTGAGGACAATGATCTGTAGGAAGAAAGGCCTATTTGCAAACCTGTAAAAAAATGAGCTTCCTTGTGACATTCTGAAAACTTTTCAAATAGCTGCTTTGCCGAATGGGGGAAGAGGAATACATTAAAGTATACCATCTTCTGCAGCAACATTTATGGACTGCCTCTTATGCCATCCTAACCAAAGCAGCATTCATAAAGTTCTACCTTGTCAAACAATTACCACAAGTTTAGGGTTTAAGTGAGGGGTTAAGGTTTAGGTTATGAGTCATATGCTATCTGAGCTGCAGGTCTTCTCAGCCTTTGGAATAATTCCAATATAGATATAATTCCAATAAATAATTCCAATATAGATTTTTTTGCTTGGTGTTATTTTCCTCTATTTATTGACTTATCATTAATCTAATATTTTCTCTCAAGCATAGAAATTGTTTGCTTAATTGTATGATCCAACTTGTAGCCAAATAGAGAGGATATTTTCTTTTTAAAAGATTAAATTTATTTTACATCCCAGATGTAGTTTTCCCTCTCTCCTCTCCTGCCTATTCCTCCCTCCCTTCTGCCTCTGTTCCTACCCCCCAATTCATTCCTCCTATTTTTTTTTTTTTTTTTTTGCTTTGGAAAGGACAGGTCTCCCATGGGTATCAACAAAACATGTCATCAAGTTGCAATAAGACTAATCACCTCTCAGTGTATTAAGGCTGGGCAAGGTTATCTAATATGAGGAATAGGGTCCCAAAAGCCAATAAAAGAGTCAGAAACAGCCCCCCTTGTTCCTACTGTTAGGAGTCCCACAAGAGGATCAAGTTACACAACTGTAACATAAATGCAGAGGGCCTAGGGCAGTGTTATGTAGGCTCTTTGGTTATCAGTTCAGTCTCTGTGAGCCCCTATTAGCCCAGGTTAGTTGATTCTGTGAGTTTTCTTGTGGTGTCTTTGACCCCTCAGATTCCTACAATCCTTTCTCCTCCTCTTCTGCAGGAGCCCAAATTTCACCTAAAGTTTGGCTGTGTGTTTGCATCTGTTTCCATCAGTTCCTAGTGATGCCTCTCTGATGACAATTGGGCTAAGTACCAATCTGATCACAGTAGATGGCCAGTTCCAGTTATGCTATGTATCTGCTATTAGCAAGATCACATCTCATAGGATATTTTCAATGAAAAGAATTTAGGGTATAGTTCAATAGTAGAGTGCTCCCTAGTATTTATTTCCAAGGCTCTCAGTGTAAGGCCTTGGATTTGATCTAAGTTTGATAGCCATCAAAAGATGAGGCAAAGGCACACAAAAGAAAAAATATCAATGATATACTTGTACTATATCATAGGTATCAGCAAATACAATTATCAGCATTATATGATCCTGAAGTGATTATAAAATGCAGGGTTTAGAAATAAACAGAATCATTTCTTCTAGTTATGAGTTATGTCTTTGACAAACCTATTAACATCTCTCCAGAACTGAAATTATTCTTTTGCCAAGGGATTATAAATTTTCTAATGCACACAAATGTCATAACAAATAAATAAGTTAGTCGAGATAAAAATCTCCAGGCCCACAGTCTAGAAAAAAAGTAAACAATATCTGGCAGCTGGCATTGCTATTTGGGTTAACATTATTTCTAGTACTATGATCTCTAGTTAGCCTTTCTTAAGAAATCAATCATAAACACTACATCTACCACCCTCCATGCCTCTGAATACAGTTTCTGAAGTTCATTTGGGGTCCTGAAAATTTTCATGGATGAAAGATGTACATGGAGTATAAGAAGCCTCCATAAAAAGATCTTGTGATATACAAGTAAAAACTTATAAAGTTCATTTTTCCAAAAGTTACTCAAAGTCCTAACTGAGTCATGGTATATTTCTTGTGAAACATATTGTCTTTGTTCAAATAATTATGAATATACACATCATAAGGTATACACAGAGTAAGCCTCATTAATTAAATAAAATTCAGCCATGTATGTGTCAATGTTCCAGTTTGATAGCATATATTATATTATCTAAGAGGCGAAATGCCTGAAGTCAGCTCAGGGATCACACGGGATACCTGATAGTGAACTATGTGCATGAAGCACCAAGAGACATGTCAGTATACTCTTTACCAAGAGAAACAAAAAGAACTGGAGCTTTTACATCTACTACAAAGCAATGTGGCCATGTAGGCAATCACTACATAAATACTAGAATCATGGTCTTTGAACAGGTCCTAAAACAAAGAACCAGAAGAGAAAGGAAAAGGTCAAATACAAGCAATCAGCAAGTCAGTAATCCATTCGTACAGGTCAGTAACTCATTCATTCAGGTCAGAAAGAGCTAAGTGGGATGAAGACACTGATAACAGCCAAGAGGCGGGTCACAGCAGACAAAGCCCAGAGAGTAGATACCACAATAAAACAGCTTTAGCAAAAAGAGTCCAGTCAGTATCCTTAAGAGGATCTCAGGAGTGACCTGAGAATGAGAGGCTTATAGATTTACGTATAAACTTGGAGTCTGGAGTCCTCCTATCTGAAAACACACTAGGCTTTCCCACAGCTTATGCTTCATAACACTTCGAAATCATCTTTTTTACCTAACTGATGAGCCAGCTTACACCATTCCTTCCTTTAAACATTGTGAGAGCTATTCCTGTGCCATGTGCTACTACAGGTTCTGTGACACAATAATGATAAAAATAGGTAAAACTCCTGCTGCTTTGGAACTCATTTTGATGGTCAACATCAAATATTAGCTAGCAGACAGATAATGCCAGTATGAGATTTCTGTTGATTTAATTCACTTCTTATGTATGTGAGATAGTCTCCTGACAACAGCTTCCTTATCAGCAACATATAAAAATATTCAAAATAGTTTTCCAGATTATATGACTAACATGCTCACTATAAAAACCATGGATAAGATTATATGTAGGTTGCTTAGTATCTCTTTATTGGGGCATTTTATTGTTTAATTGTAAAATTAATGTAAGTCTAGAGAGATGAGGCATATAATTATAGTAAAATGACTTGCAAAACTTAAAATAAAACAAGAGAATTTATTTCAATAATAAAAAAGAGTAGCTTCCACATGATGAAAATATTGAGCATTTGCTGTGAGATAAAATGAAAAGAGTGTTGAAAACAGCACCAATTCCAAAAATAGTTGACCACGTCTGAAGGGGCAGGCACCTGAGAACCATGGAGAAGTAACCCTAACCCTAACCCTAACCCTATCCTAACCCTAACCCTAACCCCTAGCCCTAATCTCTAACCCTAACCCCTAACCCCTAACCCTAACCCTAACCCCTAACCTCTAACCCCTAACCCTAACCCTAACCCTAACCCATGCAATCACTGTGAAGAGCATAGAACTGCTATGTTCTTGCATGTTAAAGAAAAGTCAGGGACAGGGAAGATAGGAATGATCTAAAGAGTATGAAAAATGAATAGTTATAAAGGAGAAACTTTTTACAGAATAAAATTATTATTCTCATTAGAATTCAAGAGGAATTGGAATATTTCACATTAAAGCCTGAACTCATCAAAGGGAAATAATTTCATATCAGAAAAGACTAAGGAGAGGCAAAGAGATAAAAAGCAGATGTAATATGTAAAAGACACCAATAGAAAGTGTATGTCAAATGACAAGAGGAACAAATAGACAAAATCTTCTCCAGTTCAAACTCAGAGACTAAGTCAAAGCAAAATTCATAACACAAGTCACAAGAAACACAGAGAAAACTTAGAAAATAACAATGAAATTAATAACATAATATAATTTCCCCAATTCTGTTGCTTATGCATTGTGTGTTCAACCAAATGTTCAGAAAAAGAAATGCACCAATAATAAAAATGCACAGACTTTTCTCGTTATTCCTTAAATACAGTAAAACAGTAATTATTAACAAAGTGTTTATATTGTATTATATATCATTAGCAATTTAGAGATGCTCTAAAGAGGAGGGTAAAGTCTTTGCTTTTTATATATTGCTGTGATCAAATACCTTGACAAAAGTACTTAGACAAAGGGTTTATCTTAAGTCACAATTTCTGCTTACTGTATATTATTGTAGACAAGTTAAGGTGGCAGCGTAAAGCGGCTCCTCACATTCATTCACAATAGCAGAGGGAAACGAATGTGTACATGCTCCCTTGCTTGCTTGTGCTCAGCTAAGTATCTCCACTTTCAGTACAGTTCAGGATATCCTGCCTTGGGAAAGATGCTATACATGGTGATCTGGTTTATTTAATCAAGACAATGTAACATAGAACAAACCAGTATCAACAATATTTCATTGAGATTCTTGTACTAGGTAGTTTTAGGTTGTATCTAGTTGATAAAAATTAAAGCTAACCATTGCAGGTAAGAAAGACAAAGATTTATAAAATCAGTATGTCATTTTATGTGAGACTTGTGCATCTGTGATTTTGTTGTCTATGGCAGGCCCTGGAATGAATACTTAAAAAACAGAGAGACAGCTGAGTGGGTCAGGGCAAAGAACAAGTGTAATGTCTCCAGCTTGCAAATAATAATGTACAGACTGGGTAATATTTATTAAATGACACAAATTGTTTAACAAAACAATTTAAAAATTATTTTATGTCTATCACGGTAAAAAAAAACGCCCTGAGATATGTTTTAAACGGGGTTTATTTTGTGAAAATTGCTTACAAAACAGAGCCGGTTTTAAGAGAAGATGACAGGATGAGGTTGCAGCGCGCCAGAGCCTTTCTAAGAAAGATTCTTCATCCCCATGCCGTACGTCCGAACTCCCGGGCAGCTGGGCCGAACTGCGCACCCGGTCGGGGAACTCTCACGAGAGAATGATGACTTCCTGTCCTGGTCCTCTCCCTCGAAGGTCTACTTCCGGAATCCTTTTCAGTTAACCACGCCCCACTCGTTTCCAGTCCTATGACGCGATCGTTCACATATATAGTTCCTGATTTCCCGCTACATATGTCATCATGCCTTAAAATAAAATGGCCTTTAACTACCTAAGAAGAAAATCAGAAACAATGAAATAAAGAACAATTATGGTGAAACATCATTGAATATGAACTGAGAATTCACTCTACCAGAGATACAATTTCAGATGCCCTATATTCTTCAGTCATGTTTTAGTTCATTCTGTTTAGACAGTATGGCCACTTAATTTAATCAATATTGTATTTAATCAGCAAATCACAATTATATACACTTATTGGATACATTGAGAATTTTGATTTATGCATGTAATGTACAGTAATTAAATCAAGCTAGTAATTAAATACACATAATTACAACATTGCTTTTTCTTGTAAAACATTTACATTAAAAGTAACTTTCTTCATTGTTTCAATGTATGCGATGTACAGTTGATGACTACAGCCACTTTGCTGTGCACCAGAACTCAAAATCCAGTCATTCTACTTTTTGACTAAAAATGCTCACACTGCCTTCTCTCACCTCTCTACTTCTAGTCTCTGAAAGTTATAATTCTACTCTCTCTTTCTTTGAGGCCAGATATTTTAGAGCCTCTAAATAATCATGTAATGTTTGTCCTTCTGTTCTTGTACAATGTTTGTCTTTCTGTGTCTGGGTTATTTTTAATTAGCATAATGGCCTCCAAGATCATCCATGTTACCACAGACATCATAATTTCCTTCTTTTCCTGGGATAAGTAGTATTCACTGGATTCATATACTACATCTTTAATCTTATTTTAGTTATCTATTAGTTTTCATTTCTCAGCACAGCTTTTGCCAAGTTTCATATCTTAGAAACCCTCAAAGTCACAAGTAGTGTGAAAAGTACTTAGTCCTATGAAATGAATAGTATATTCTTTTCTAAGCATTGTGGTCACAGAAGCCGAGGAGTTGTAGACTCATAGACAAGGGTGAAACCAAATGTGGAGTAGAAAGATCAAAAATAAAATGAATACAATGTCTTGCATGCCCTTTAGTCAGGTGTGGTGGCCAGTGTCTGGGATGCTGAGAAAGAATGAAGATGACCAATGTTAGCCTGTGCTTTCTAAGACTCTGTCTTAAAAAAATAAAATAAAACATTTACAATTAAAGTCATATTATGCATCCATTTCCTATTGTTATAAATACATCTTTTCTTCTCCAATAATGACCATTTCTTTGCTTTTCGGTAGAGTTGCTTAAGTTTGTCTTCTACTAACGGCGTGACTTTACTGTCAATTTACCACTTATCTGAATTTTCATCTACTGTAGGGATTTTAATCATGCTGTTGAATTATTGATTCCTTTGCAGCCCTATGTTATCTCTCTTAGGCCTCTTGTCTTCCCAGACTGCCATTTCTGAATTTCAACTAGCTACCACATTTTTCTGTTTCTATTTCATAGAGATCATGATGTCTTAGATTTTATTGAAGCATTATTTCATTTTCTAATATTTTCCTTTAATTTATGCAAAAATATTATTCACAAGCATAAAAATCTCCAGAGCACCCAGGATGATTTTTTTTTACTTGTTGTGTTGCTGATTCCCCACTCATTTCCAACGTTGTTTATTTGCAAATGTTGAAACATCTACATACTTTTCCTATGTTATACATCTTTGCATTCAATGTTTGCCAGCTAGCTCCTAAGCACTTTTCATTTGGGTGACAGATGAGTACCATTTATAAGGGAGAAGTCCAGATGTGCAACTGCAACTCAGAAATTCTTGTATATTCTCCAGAATTACTCTTGATACTGTTGAAGGTATTTTGTGACAAGGGAGATGACTCATTTGTAGGATATTCACCCAACATCCAGGAATGCAAGAAATGCAAAAAAAAATCAGATTATGATCATTTTAGTTATTTTAATATTTAATGTTATTGACAATCTTTATTCTTAAAAAAATGTTCTTTCAAGGATAATTTTAGGGATAAGTTGGAGAAAAATTTTATCAATGATCATTAGCCAAACTTTATTTTAAAATTGAAGTGAGAAGTCCTATTTAAGAAGTGTTTATATGGTGAAATTTATTGAGATTGGTGACAGTTTAAAGCAAGATGTGGAGTTTAGCAGAAGTCTTGGGTTTTGGCAGTGGGTATAAGGGTGTGAGCTTTAAAAGGAAGTCTGGAGAATGTACAAGAATTTGTAAGTTGTGCTGTAGCCAAATGATATCTGAATTTCCCAAGAATTTTCCTCAGAGGCTGTCATCTTGAAATGTGCCAAAGATGACATAGAAAACCCACATTTGCTCAGTATGGCATGACTTACTCAAGTCCATGTGTATGTGTGTGCACAACTGAGTTTATGTCTGTGTTGCTCAAAGACTTGAAAATGTTAGGCAAGGCCGATACCATGGAGATGCATTTCCAGACCACCTTTTGAAAATATCATGCTCAATATTGACTAGAGTAACAAGTATTAGATTTATCTGTATACTTGCCAGGGATCCTTCCTTGTCCTACCCATTATTTGTTAATCAAACTTCCTGAAAGAAAAAAGAAAATATATTCATTCAGCTTTAGTTCTGAGCACTCTTTGATACATTTTATTCCTTCTAGAATAAATCAGTGAGTTTTTCATCAGATTAAATAGAGGCGTCATTAAGCAATTGATAATATAGTAGAGGATATGGTGTGTGGGTGGAACCCAGTGATGTCTACCCTTTGTCACACTCTTCACTTTAGCTTAAGACCTCATGTCCTGTCATCTCTAATACTGTGACTATGTTGTCCATAATGTTCATTCATAATTTATCTTATGCTTTTATAACTGCCTCCAAACTCCTATTTCAGATCCATTTGTCTCTTCTAAAGCAGAATGTAGTTTACAAAGCTTGGTCTATGTCTTCATAAGAAAGAAAATCAAAGCATTCCTCAGACAGTCTTTCTTTTTAAATTGGGAATAGTCAAATAGTGCAACAATGTTCACAAAAGAGAAATAATACAGATAACTATTCAAAAGTAAACAGAAATTTAATATGCATAACAATCCTCAGTAGGGTGATACTGGCAATATAAACTGTAACATTTCCTAACTTATCAAGGGATACTCTGCACTTTCTTCATGCAAAACCAATGTTCTGCTGTTGATCCAGAGGTCAAGGCTCCTCTATGTTCTACCCCTACCTTTACCAAGCTACATTTCCAGACATTTTTATCTTTACTTTCTAGTAGTGAAGTGAACCAGGAGTGGCAGAATCTGCCATAAATGGACCTTAGAAATCATGCCTATCATAATCTTAACCAGATGTCTAAAATTCAGTGGAAGGATCATAACTAGCTGGGTTAGGCTTAGGGTTAGGGATTTCATATAGGATGAGAAAGTGGCTTGAATACACAGAAATCTGCCATGATGAACCTTTTAACTCTAGTAGATGAACAATTCTATAGGGTAAAATATAGTACCTCCATCTTAAAGAAGTAAAGATCTTTTTATAAATCGAACATACCCTTCTAACTGTGTTACTATATAATATTAACCTGTTAAGTAGGTTATTACAGAAAACAATAACTAGTGATCATGCGTTATTCAACCCAACTGATGTTATAGAATAATCTTCTTGTGTGGTGTGAAAATAGTCTTTGCCAAGGCACCTTCTGATTGGTTTAATAAAGAGGTGAATGGCCAATAGCTACGAAGGAAGAAATTAGATGGGACTTCTAGGCATAGAGAATGAAGAGGAGACAAATCTAGGCATAGGCAAGGTGCTAGAGGACATGAAGAGGAAGCAAAATGTACAAGACAAAAGAAAAGTAAAAGGCAATGAAGCAAATGTAGATTAATATAAATGGGTTGATTTAAGCTATAAGAACTACTGGAACAAGCCTAAGCTATAAGCCAAGCTTTCATTATTAATAATAAGTCTCCAATTATTTTTGTGTGTGTGAGCAGGTAGCCCAAAGAAAAGATCAATTATAAATGGACACATTTACAATGTAACAATTTTATCTACTGCATTCAAGTCTAAGGGAAGTATATATTATAGATGACAATTTAAAAGAACCCCTAAAGAAGAAATTGAACACACTTCACACACACCTCTGTAATGGGTTTGTGACCAACTCCATGACAGCATCAGGTCCCATTTTGCTCTTTGCCACATCTACTCTGACCTCTGACTTAATGCCACAATTGCCCAATATCCTCCCCAGAGTCAGGGATCGCAATCTCCACAGAATGAAGTATGTGTGTGGGGAGTTTGCTCATGACTTTTGTTTGTCTCAGACAGGTTTTCCTGGAATCTCATTACTTTGTTTTCATATCATAGTGTGAATGTCTTCACATCTACCACTAGCTGATCTTTCTGCCCGCCCCCCCCCACTTCTTTCTTCTTTCTAATGCCTCTACTCTCTCCTGTTAGAATGAAAGTTCCACAAATATACATGCATATTTCCTGTGCCATTCACTACCATAGCCACCAGGCATGGGTTAAAAATTCAACAAACAAACATACAGGGAGAGTGAAGATGTTAGAGATCAGGACAGCTTCAGGAGCAGAGGGAAATGCCTACTAACATAAAGGGCCATGCACTTTCAAACCTCATGCTTTCTTGAAGTTGGAACACAGCATACTGTCCAGTTTAAAAAGATCCCTTTCCTGAGGGTGGAATATCATGTACACCATGATGCTGGTCCTTGTTCTATCAGAAGGATTTAATGATGCTGCAGATATTTCCCAGAAAGGAAGAAATATCTGCAGCTGATAGCTGATGTGAAATTCCAGACTGAAATATAAGACTTGAAATATTGTAATTAAAAATGAGGACAAAATCTGATGAGATTTAGGAAAAATAAACGCATTTTTATTCCACCAGGCTCAGAATCCTAATTTTAGTTCCTTCTTAAAGTTGGAAGGAGAACATAGCTAGGGATAATAAAATGTCACCTTTTGGCAGCATGCCACTTTATAGTTACAACATAATTTTTGTTTCACATTTTCAAAGTATCCATCCAAGATCTGTATGGTGAATACCACTATTTCTCCATGGAACTCAGGCCTAAGTTGTCCACAACAGCCTTGAGAGTTTGAATTATATGGCACTGGGTGATACACACATGGCACAACTCTAAGCAGAACAGAGGCTTTGGAAACATAACCTACACTGACTCACAGCCCTCAAAGGAGGCATATAGCAACTTGTAACTAACTGGGCTACAAGCCAAACAAATGAATGAAAGTTTTTGTGAGGTTATGAATAAAATTTAGACTTTTATGTTATAATATTCAAAACATTTAAGATATAATGCTAACTTACAAAATATGAATAACAGAAAAATAAAAAGGTTGTGTCTGCCCTTCTGTGCTTCCTTTGGCATAAATTTAATGTCAGAGTTTTTCAAACCTTAGGCTTATCAAAAATACCTTGAGTATATTAATATTTTAAAAATTGAAGACGTATTTTCCAGTGGCATCTTCAATGTAGCTCGTACAGTCTACCTAGTGTTGGACCTGGTTCTCATTCTAGTGCCCCAGGCTGTGGGCATCTAAATAATTGTCAAGTTCTTGTCACATCTCTCCCATAGCTGAATGTTTTGACACAGGTACTTGAAGTTGTACCTCATGGAAATGGCAGCTGAGCACTGTGGACAGAGGAATCTGAAATCCATACTATATTTGTCCTACGGCTTAATCCATTTTCTGTATTCCCTCTAGCTAAGAGAGAAAAGAAAAATAAAAGGAAAGAAAAAAATATATAGAATTCCATTAGTGAATTTCTCCCTTAAACTTTATTTCACTAAGATCTTGACACTTTCCCACCCAGAAAACAATGCATCCATTTTTTAAACCCCAAAGCAGATGTAGCATTCAACACTCTCTTCTTTGATCCCATAAAAAAATTAGAAGAGAATAATCAAGAGCCAAACAAATAAAATGAAACTTACCTCCTTTCCATCCTTTAGTGATGAAAAATACATCAAAGCTCTACAAACACTCCCAGAAACAAAATTACCTTCTGTTTTTCTGGGGTAAGCACAGCAACACTGAAATTGTACTGTTTTACCAGAGCTGTGAAAACTGCAACATAAGCAATGAAACTGAACATCTGGGGTCTGTCTACTCATTCATCAAAATGCTAGTGAGCATCAGATGAAGTGAGCATTAGGGACATCTTAATGTCGGCTAGTGGGGTAGTGACTCTTGTTTCTTTATGAAATATCACACCACAGAATTTTTGGATGTCACTTGTGAAAAACACACAGGAAGTTGATACCCAGAATTCAAGGATGCATCCAACTGATTCATCTATGGCTGAAAACAAAACAAATACAAAACTAATTTCTAGACTCTACAGCTCCCACTTTCTCTAGGACTGAGATGGATGAAACAAAATTCCTACTTCAGATAACTTAATCTAGAAAAGTCTTTTTTCTTTTTTTTCCTTTTTAACCAAAAAGTAAAGAATGCTTTGAGCTACACAGTGTAGTGGGAAATAACAAAAAAATTATGATTTGCTTTAATGTACCATATAAACTCATGATTATCCTTATTTTAAAACTGAGGGAGCCGATGCTGGGAAAAGTTAATGTCTAAGTTAGAGTTTCTATTGCTGTGAAGCGACACCATGGCCATGGCAATTCTTATAAATTCATTTAATTGAGGTGGCAACTTGCAGTTTCAGATGTTTAGTCAATTATCATCATGGTGGGGAGCATGACAGACAGTTGGAAATACTGCGTCATGAAAGCAGACACGGTACTGGAGACGTAGCTTAGAGTTCCACGTCTTGTACAGGTAGCAGGAAATGGTCAAAGATACAGACTGGGCCTGGCTCAAAACCTGTCTCCACAGTGACACACTTCCCCGAATGAGGCCACATCTCCTAATAATGCCACTCCTTAGTGACCATTTTCTTTTAAATCAGCACAGTTAACTTTATTCTTGTCCTTGCCAAAATTAACATTTATAATATATTCTGTTCTACTATCTACTCCTTTCTTGCTATAGACCTGGATGAACATAGTACTCACACCATGATGTAAAAAATCTCATCTCATCACTATAAAAGGTTTCCTTTCCTGAATTTCTGTCCACATTCTGCTTATGAAGAAAACAGAAACACAGATGAATCATGGTTCAAATAAATCTCACTTCAAAGAAGAGATAGCTCAGGCACATTCTTTGAACAAAGACCGAAGTGACATGAGTCCTCAACAATGAAACAAGTCTTAAAACCTTTATGATTCCAGAAGGAGGAATATCAAGGTAAGAGGACCATGAACTTCATATGAAGCAAGAGGTCAGTGTAAGCAAAGATCTCATTTGTACTCTGCTTCTTCTAAGAGGAAGTAGGAGATGGGCTGTTGTAAAGTACCTCACTTTGTGCAGGTCGTTTTTCCTCTTACGGCTTCATCTTTCACTCCCTTAAAACAAGCATTATGCAAAAAACAATTCACCAGGTCTACTCAAATTCTGCAATTCTACAATCTACAGCTTTGTCATCTAAGTCAGATGGAGAAGGAAAAAGACTAAGGAGAGATCAGATAGGGGAGCAGCCTCCAGTGTTCTGCAATTTCTCAGAACTAGATAACTAGAATTTAAGCCTTGAAATGAAATTAAAATCTGCTTCTCCCCCAATACCAACTACTGCCTTAGGGACCTCAGAAAATTAAAACTCATGTGTGCTCCCATTGGGTTTATTTTTAATTCTTTAATGCAAATATCTGAAAAGAGAGGCTTAAGGCAAGTACTGGTAAAATGGAGAAATGTAGCAACAACCTATAAATCAAAACTCCTCATTCACTAGGACATAGAAAGAATAATGTGTTGATAGACTCTGAGAGCTGATGCAAGATAGTTAGGTGTTAGGTATAATGGCATATGGGTACACACATGTATACATATATTGTGTGTGTGTGCATATGTACTTTATCGTCCAGATCCTCAGTTAAAAAAGCTAAGCATCTCTCTAGATACTTGTATTAATGCACGTACTACTCTAATGAACAGACTGTACATACAGTTTTATCCATGCATACACATCTTTTATAGATGGACATATATATCTAATAAGACATACCTGCATGCTATATGGATATAAACATATCTGTCTCTGCACCTTTCTTCAGTTACTATGCTGTTGCATAAGAGATTAGAGTCTATCTTCTGAGAGAACATAGCTACTGCAGACAGGCTCTGGGTAACTATAGCAAACAAACATGTTTGTTTAAAGAATGTGGTGGAGGCTGAAGATATCACTTGTGTAACACTTTTATGACTCTTCAAAAGCTAAATAAAGTAGTGCAAGAGTCTGGCACACAGTAAGATCTTAACTAACACTAGTTTCCCTAAAGTAGTCATTGAGTCATTTTCTTTTATTCCATTTTCAAACTATATTGTTCTGGTTAGTATTAGGAAATTGCATCTGATTACAAGGAAGTGCCAGCAGCATCCTGTCACATTAAAAGACACAAGATAATGGGAATGTGACATATGAAGAAAGCCAACAGCAGACTAGGAGTGGGATGCCTACTTCTCAGTACTTAAGGCACTGGGTCTGGGAGGTCCCTAGGGCTAGTTCCAAGGTCACAGTGAAGACAGAACGGAGGCAGATGGGAACCCTTCTCTTATATGGGAGGAAAAACACAGCACCAAAGCCCTAGATTGAGGTAGGGTAGCAGAGTAGGGAAAGAAAGTGTATAAGAATCTCTAAAACCCACTGAAAAGGAGACATTTATAGAAGTCTGTGAATTAGTATTTATGTGAAAATGACAGATATATACCATGTTGAACAGAAGACTTGGGGAACATAGGACGTAAGATTAGATGAAAATCTTGAGAAATAGGTAAGCAAGTATCTCTTTATGTGAAGAGAAGTACCCAATGGGATCTGGAGGACACTTGCTAGGATTTCTTTTTCTTGTGTCCTATAACAAGGCATTGGACCAGGGATTGATTGACTGATTGATTGATTGATTGATTGATTGATTTAAAAATTTTGGATTTTACATACCAAACACTGTCCCCTCCCTCCCCCTTTCCCCAGCCACCTCCCATCTTCCCTCTACCCCACCCCTCCATCTACTCCTCAGAGAGGGTAAGGACTTCCAGGGGGAGTCAATGCAGTCTGGCACATCTAGTTAAGGCAGGACCAAGCCCTCTTCCTCCGTGCATCAAGGCTGAGTAAGGTTTGAATTGGGACTTAAATGCCCTAGTACAATGAACATTCAGTCAGCATTTACTTTCTCTTTACATATTCTATTACATGTCAGCCTTTGTGGGAAAGGATTTTCATTCCCTTTCTCTATCCATTAACTTTCTTCCTATGTTAATTTTTACCTCAATCTCTATCTTGTTTTCTTGCCACAATAAGAATCATCTTCACTTAGCAGAGAGAGTACAAATGATAACATACACTTGGCTTAACTATACACCAAAGAATCAAACTGAACAGGAAACTGATTAGAGATCAGGTTTAAAGAAATGACACTTTCTGGACTAAGAGTAAGGTGGAATCAGTAAGGAGAGGAGAAAGAAAAGAAATATAAGTTGCATCAGCAACACGAAATTCAGAAAAGTGATCTATGTCTTGAACTGTTGTAGAAGATGCATGATTGACAAAGGCCAAGATATGCTTATAAGTGCCCTGGTTATACAATCTCTTGGAATGGTGTCCTACAATATCACATCTACTCAATTGAGCCTAAAATTCAGCCCCGCTGTAGAAGCAAGAGATAGAGAGTGAAATATGCCCTTTGTTGTGTTTCCTCATCCAAACTTACTTGGCCTGACTTCAAAGAAACAAACTGAGATATGGAAATGAATGTGTGTGATACTTGGCAGCAAGGGCAGCTGTGTTCCATAGAAGCACAGGATTTTGCTTTGCCTTGTGTAAGTTGAAGGCCCACAAGGTAGGGCTGGAAAGAAATCAGAAACAAAGAAAGAGTAACATTCATTTCTCTCCCTACAGCAGTGAGCCTATGATTGCATCTGCCACATAGGGCAGAGGGCTTATGTTGTCATTTCAGACACAGCCTCATCTCGACCATGGCACAATTATCTGTGACAGCACGAAAATCAGGACACCTCTCCAGGCAGCAGACAAGGGGGAGCTTCTGATTGCTCTGGATATCTCCAAAGTCACAGCGACCAACTTGCCTTGGACAAAAAAGTTCATTAACCCCCAAGACAGAAGGGACAGAAATGAGCTTTAAAATAATAAACAAAATTCACTACCAAACAATGACCTCATTGTGATATGATATGCTCACAGCATAAAAAAAACTCAATATTTTCCTCATAGAGATTTAAACAATCCATATTTAGTTAAAGAAATTGTCAATCAAATCATGGATCCAGGAGAAAAAGGAAAAAAAAATATGTAAGAACAATATCTTGGGGGCACGGAGAACAGAATCTAAAAATAACACTGCCTGTGTTCATTTCATTTATTTTTGTATCCCTGATGCCAGGTGCTGTGTCTAGATTTTTAATAAGTATTGGTGCAATGGATTCATTAATAAAGTCATGTTTTCTAATATATTTTCCTGTCTATAATTCCCTTCTCTTTCCTGTGATTTTTTTGAAAAATATTATTTATATTTTATTTCATGGTATAAATCACACATGATACTCCATTCCTTGGGGAAAAAAAATCATGTCTGGTAACCCAGAACAAAGTGTCTGTCCACCATTTCCCTTAGTTCAGCATCAATTTATTATAGCCGTTGCAAGTGAGTCAAGTTTAAAGTCCTCTTCTTTATTTCTGAATATTCTGAATGTAGAAGTCATTTCCTCTTCTCCCTTCCAAGTATCTAGTGTTATTTGCACACACAGTAGGATCACAGTGCACAGAATGACAAACTGTTTCAACAGACATTAGGCAGAAATTATCAGACTTGATTAGTTACCATTGGAATTCAGTGTAAGGCGGAGAGAAAAGCTGACAAACAACACTTAATGAAAAAAAAAATCCACCCAGTTATGTGTTTTCTGTCTTGCAGTAGCTTTTCTTGACATCAATGAGGATCCACTTATTCTCTACAAATATTTTATCATCAGTAAGCCAGAATTCCATCAGTAAAGTCTTCTGCCATGAAGTCCCAAGGATGTCTTTGTTTTTATTTATTTTATCTAATTGGTTTCAAAGCATGTGTGTGTGTGTGTGTGTGTGTGCACATGTGTGTATGTGGGGGTGTTGAAATAAAGAAATGCCTTTGTCAGAATGCGAAGCAATAGAACTTCCTTCCCTAAAAGGAACTCTCTATGCAGCAAAGAAAGTCCTCTTTCAACCTCTCTCTTTCCTCCTAAAGAAACATACTTTTTAATTGCCACTGTTTACTTGACAAATGACATTCTTCTCTAAATTTCACAAAAGGATCAAGAGATCAAGTGACAAAACTTCTCAGTACTTTCTCAGAAGAGTTAGTCATAGGTGTCAACAACTTTATCCATCACTCAGAGAGCATCACCTCTAACTATGTCTACTCAGATCCCTTTCTTAGTCAAGTCATGGGCCATGCAGTTTCTTTGACCTTGTGATGCTAAATTTTACATGCCTACACTCTGTCTCAGCACCTCCTTCCTATGTCACTCTTTCAGAAGGCCCAGGATTCGTTCACAGCACCCACATGGTAGCTCACTACCATCTGTTACTCAAGTTCCAGGGAATTAAGTCTACTTCTCTGACCTCCACAGGGAACAGGCAAATATGTGGTACATATATGTATATCAGATAAAATGTGTGTACACATAAAATAAGTCTAACAAAATATGTTAAGCTGAGGACTACATTAACGAATCCAGTGTAATCAAGATGGGCAAAGAAGGAGACACCATTATGTAAGGAGTGATTTTAGAGGACATCAAAGGAGAATACATCTTCACATCATCTCTAAAAGAAAAGTCTGTCCCCTTATTCACTCTATGCCAATTGCTGCTGTTGTATTTGGTTTCTTGCTCCAGACTTTCTGGCCTAGCCCAGAGGTTTGACCAGCAATCCGGCAGTACAAAAGTCTGGCAGTCTGGCAGTGCAACAGAGACACTTACATTAGTTTTACACTGATCAGTCTTTAGTTCTGGCATATTGCTAGCTAGCTCTTGCTTAATCTATGATTCTTATCTTGTTCAGCCATGTGACTCGGTACCTTTTCTCAGCAGGATTTCAGCTTCTTTCCTCTGGGTCTCCTGGAATTTCTGCAGCATCTCTGTAGCATCACTACTCTGCTCTTCATGCTTCCAGTGTTTTCCCAGACTGGTAGCTCCACTCACACTTCCTGTCTGCCTTCAGCCAATTAGCATTATTATTAAACTAGTAGGCAAGACAATTATTTACTATGTAATAACCTAATCCCACTACATTCTGGCCTATAACTTCCTTAAAGAATAGTTGCTATGGTTAACACTGAGTCCAGTTAAGACCCATTAATGAGCACATCCAATGCCTTCTCTTGTATTCCAGGAATTAGAATTCAGCCATCTTTCTGGGCCACCCTCCCTAGCATCTACAGAGTCTTCTCTCATTTATCTGTATCCTAACATAAATGATTCTTTAAGGTCCAGACAAAATGCCTTACTTTCTTCAAGTTTTCCTAGATTAGCCTCTTTCCAAAGCTACATTATATGCTGTTTATTCCCCAATGAAAGCATTTATCATTAAATGCCTGTGTGGGGGAGTTGTTTATATAAGTACCTGTCTTCCCAGATAGACTGTTAGTGCTCATAGGCTTGGAATTGCTCCTTCTCACCTTGGTATGCTCACAGTTTCAAATACTGTCCTTTGTACTGAGCACATACTCAATTAATGATTGCCAGATTGCTACTTCTGATAATGTTAGACCTTTGCAAGACATTTTTTCAAAAGTTTGGTATTAAGCGTTATAATATATACTTCCAACTTAGAAATAAAAATTTCACACCTTATGTTAAGATTTAGAAACCTATAAATAATCTCTCTCCTCTCTTCCCATGTTGTAAACTAGTTAAAACATTAAACAAACTGTAAGACAGAAATATTAAGTATCTTTATTGTGGATAAAAATTGAAGTGAGGAAATAGCAAACACATATACCAAGAAAAACTGTTCTAACTCTGAACACTGGCTTGAAGTTTATGTACAGAAGACACTTTGATAGGCAGAGTATAATGCATTAACTTTGCTTCTTATGAGTAGGCAGGTTCCTAAGAAGGTCAGGCTATATATATCCTTTCATGTCCCATACATATGCCGCCTTTCATGATTAAGGCCAAGAGAGGACTGGAAAAAATGTTTTAAGTATGACTGCAATGAAAAGTCTATCTGGTGAGAAACAACTATAAAGTGCAGGAATATATTTTCAACGGGTTATTTTCTTCTATAGTCAAGAAATCAGTCAGCAGTCTTCATTGACTTTGCTTCAAGTTAGAATTTTTAATTCAACTATAAATTATGCAGATACAATTCCAGCTTTCACAACCCTCAAATTCTACAGTGGTGAGCAGAAAGACAACACATGATTCCAAATGTGAGGACACATGGGGATCAATAAAAGTCACCCACATAGAAAAGCCCTGGAATACCCCATGAAGCAATGACATCTTGTCTAGGCATTATCTACAAATTCACCATTTCTTCCTTAGTTGCCCATCTAAAACTATCTCAATCTCAATCTTTTGTGTAAAACAAACACCTAGAACAGTGATCCTAAAAATTTTGTTCTTAGGCCAATAATAATGTCAACAACAAAGAACTTTCTACAAATTCAGGTCTTCAATTTTGATCCAGGAGTAGGTTGAGAACAAAAAAAGTATTGTAACATTTCTTCCAGGGCCTCGTTGAGATGAACCATAACTATTGGCAAACCATAGGCTAAGTGTAGAAGCAGAAAAATGCATTCTCTATGACTCAGTCCATCTATAAAAAGACGCTAGTCTTAGAGGAGGCTGGAAATCAGGGCACTCAGGTCACTTCTCCAACAAGGTCAGCTTCTCCATGTCTGTTGAACTTCACTTATGAATCAATAAAATAGGACTGGAATTTATCCAGTCTTTTCAAATTAGCTGCCTAGCTTGTTTGTGTGCTTCTCATGCTATATGCCACTGTTCTAAAAATTGTGTAGTCCAGCTGCCAACATCTGAAAATAGACTGTGGGCTCTTGGAAACTGATGTTATATGTACATAGGAAGTAGAACACTAAGCATACAAAACTATGTATAAAATATCTTTTAAATTCTTCTCTAACTCAGTTCATTCTAAAGAAGATAGAACCCAGCTCTATCTAGAAACTGACAAAATGTGTTCTGATAAAAGACAAGTGCTGCCTAATACAATGTCTGTAAACAAAGTACTGAAATTACATGAGTGATGGGGAAGTGAGTCACTGCATCATCAAAACTTTACAGGGAATATGTTATTAAAAGGCACGTATTACACATGTGTTGGATGAGCCCTTGTTCTAGGGATTTACTCCCCAGGGTTATCTACTTAGGTACCTGTCATATGTTCATAGTTCCTTAGCAAAGACAGACCACCACTGTAGTGGTATTATGCTACATTGTAAATAATTGTCCCGCTTACTTACTTACTAAAAATGCTGATTGGCTGAAAACAGACAGGAAGTATGGACAGGGCTACCAGAATAAGAAAACTGGAGGAACAGGAATAGCAGAGAAGCCAGAAAGACACCATAGAGATACCATGATGAGACGCCAGAGAGATGCGAGGAAAGCCAGCAGATGCAGAAGACAATTATTCTGCTCTGAGAAAAGGTGCTGAGCAGCATGGCTGAACATAATAAGAATCATGAGTTGGTTTAAAAATTAAGAGTTAACAAGTTATATGCCTGGGTCATAGGTCAATCAGTATAAAATTAATATAAGCATCTGTAGGTTTCTGTGGGACTGCAGAACTGCAGGACTGCAGGACTGTGGGTCTGTGGGTCTGGACTCCAGGCTGCTCAGGCCAGAAACTTCTTACTACACACCACTGATCATCAGAAGCCTCTTAGGTTATCCTTGAACACCCAAGTAGAATACTATTAGGCCTGTGTTATCCTGAAACATACATATCTATAAAGCTGACTGCTAGAGTCCTTCAGCCAGCCATCTCAATCCTGAAACCTTTAGACCCACTAGGTTCAAT
This sequence comes from Sigmodon hispidus, assembly GCA_004025045.1. Lineage (NCBI taxonomy): Eukaryota > Metazoa > Chordata > Mammalia > Rodentia > Cricetidae > Sigmodon > Sigmodon hispidus. Next base: position 102,129 of record PVIH01006691.1, read on the forward strand.
CCAGAGATTTGGGAGAATATTTCCCTGGAACCCATTAAGGTCTAACAAAACACTATCACTTTGCTTTCTCCTTCAATCTGAGAAATCATTTTTGTAAAGGTCTAAAAAGAAGAAAGATAGTTATGCATTCTGTGTTCTGTCAAACTAGGGTACTATGTCTAAGCAATTTCTACTTGTCAAAGAACGTAATGTCTGTAACCCAGAAGCCAAAAAGCTTGTTGCTTGTATTGTCTGTTTTTGCTCCATTGCATTTATTCTCTGAGGCAATAAGCAGAAAAATGAAAGAATAGCTACTCTTATCTGTGCTCTCTAAGTAAAGGAAGAAAGTATATATAAATAAAAATAATGATAAATATATAATCTCTCAGAATATTATTCTGCCAATATTATTCAGGTATAAAACATATATCACTTATTGTTAAATGCCATATATGTATCACACTTATATTATAATATTTTCATCATATTTCAGTTTGATGAGCCTTACAAATTAATCAAGAATTTTATGTGACAAGACAGTATGTGATAAGATAATATTATAACAAAAGTCAATAATTATTTTTGGTAGTTGTAAAAAGAGCTAGATTCATATAGTAAAATCTTATAATGGAAGATTTTTCAATGTACCTCTAAGGGTTACAAATGATTTAATTCATTTGCTCATTCAAAACGTTGACAGAAAGAATTTTCTATTATAAGGAAAGCTCGAAGTGCTGGTCCTTAGGAAATAAGGGATATAAATGGGACACTCAATGACTGAAGCCATTAGAAATTGAAAAACTAGATTTTAAATAATAACAATATATTATTAAATGTGACGCCAAGGACAATGCTCACACAGAGCATTTTTCAGAGGCAAGGGAGAGAGTACACTAGATATTTTATCTTCATTACATTTGTACATTAACTTGCAAAATGATAGAAGTCATTATAATTTTCTCTTTTTTTAAAATTTTTATTATGAATAAAGTCACATTTTCTATCAGTGTATATCCTTATTCAAGGTCCCATCCCCCTCCCACCCCTTCAGGTCACTCTCTCTTCTCTACATCTCCCCAATTATGATCTTTTCATGTATATATATATCACAGTACTTCATTCTTACTCATCCCAACAACCTAGTCCTCTCCTTTGCTTCTTCTGACCACATCTATCTGATCCCCTTTCTGGGCCTAAGTATCCCTCACTTCATATGAGTTACATTACCTTCTCCTCCCTCCTTGGAGATTTCTCTTTCCTCTTTCATGGCCTTCATTTTACATACATATAGAAATATTGTGTGTTTATGTTTGAATGTATGTATGTACATTTATGCTAAGAGACCATGTGTAAAAAGAACAACAGCAACAAAATGCCTATGTATGAGTATGACTCAATTTACTTAACATAATAACCTCTAGCTCCCCCTATTTTTTTTTGAAAATTTCATTTTCTGCACTTAATCGTGCATGTGTATCACATTCGATTTGTCCAGTTATCTGCTGATGGATATCTGGTGAATCCCATTTCTTAGCTATTATGAACACACTATAGCAGTGAACATATATTTGCAAGTATATCATCATACGTTAACATTGAGTCTTTCAAGTATGCACCTATAATTGGTGTGACTAGGTCACAGGAGTTTTTTAAGGAACTCTTTAAGGACCTGACATTCACAGTGGGTATAACCATTTATAATTCCACCAGTAGAATAAAAGGGTTCTTTATCCCCACATCTTTCTTATTTTTACTAGTTCTTTGAGCATTTTATCATATTTACTCCCCTCTCCCTGCTTCTTTCAAGCCCACCTCTGTTCCCTAACCACCTATGTTCAAATCTTCAGTTAAAAAAAATAAGCCAAGTAAAATTTGTACTGCCAATACATTCTTGAATGTTAGGTATTCCAGTGAAACATCATCAGACCTACCAAGGCAACACTCTTACAGAAAATGGACTCTTTCTTTCCCAGCAGCTGTCAACTACTAATAGCTTTTTGGCTAAGCGTAGGAATTGGTCTCCAACTCCTCTGTATATATCCTGAGATTTTGCCAAGTTTCAGCTTGTGCAGCTCTTATGCATGATGTCACACAACCACTGTGGATCAGTCCTGGTATTTCCAGAAGACTGGCTCTCTCTAGTCATCTACCTCCTCTGGCTATTACTATTTCTCTGTCTTCTCTTCAAAATGATTTCCGAGTCTTGGGATAAGGGGTCAGATGTAGATGCTTTCTGAATTTGTTGCCTGCATGCGCGTTCGCGTGTGCGCACACACACACACACACACACACACACACACACACACACACACACACATTTTCTTTCTTTCTTCTGAGACATGGTTTCTTTGTGGAGCCTTGGATATCCTAGAACTAACTCTGCAGGCAAGGCTGGCCTCAAACTCAGAGATTCACCTGTCTCTGCCTCCTAAGTGCTGCGATAAAAGGCATGCCCCACCATTGCCAGGGCTCTTGATTTAGCAAACTCAGAATGACAGCCATTCTGATTGTGGTGACATAAAATTAAAAAGCAGTTTTCATTTATAGTTCTCTGAAAACTAGAGATGTTGAATATTTTTCAAATATTTATTAATCATTTGTCTTTTTTGAGAACTATCAGTTTTGGTCAATAGCCTATTTATTATTTGCATGACATGGTTAATTGTGTTTAAACATTCCTGTTAATAATGTATTAATAGGGCAGTAGATATTAGTTCCCTGTGTGAAATATTATTAGCAAAAAATAAACCATTTTCCATCCTGTATTTTGTCTCTTTGTTTTAGTGATTGATTTTGATCTGATCAGGAAAAAATTAATTTCATCTACTCTCATTTGTCAGTTACTGGGGTTATTTTTCATTTTGTTTCAGAAAGGACCACATGTTAAAGTATTATATATAATTTCTTATAACAGTTTCAAGGTCTCTGGTCTTATACTCAAGTTTCTTCTTTCTTTGTACAGAGTAAGATATCCAAAACTACTTTTGTTCTACATGTAGGTAAACAGGTATAAACTTCCTTGATTTTTTAGAAATAATATTAGTTACAAATTCATATTTTAGAAAAGTCAGCATGAATATAAGCACTACAGTAGGAAAGCTCCAGCAGAGAGTTGACATTGCTCTCATAAAAAATAGAGGCTTGTGGCAGGTATAAGAGAATCCAAAATATTCCACAGAGAAAGTTCTAGAAATCAGTAGATAGATGAATGAAGAAATATGTAAAGACATTTTCAACTAGGGGCTTATGTATGATAAGAGAAGAGAGAGTGACTGGGAGGGGCACAAGGAGGAAGGGAGTGTGAACAAGGGGATGCATGGATAAAAAATGAGGCTTTATTCATAATAAAAACGAGTAGAGTGATAGTATCATAAAATGAAATACAAAACACATAATTAAAAAGTAGTATCACCCTCTTTTCCAAAAACTCCTCCTGTGTTCTTCCTTTCTACAGACTGTAACCGAGGCAGGTATCATGTTGACTAGAAATTCAAAATGTCTTAAACTAGACCTCTGTAACTTGATCCAGAGATAATACTCTTTAACTGCCTCCATAGTAACCCATCATTATAAGCACAATTATATTGCAGATTATATGTTCGTGCCTAGAAAGACATGTTTGTTTCCTAATTTATTTTCATTTTAACATAATTTTCAACTCATATAGAAGGTGTAAGCACAACATGGTTTATATACCATGCATAGAATTTTCTTAATGCTGTTTGCTCTATTTCTTCTCTCCCCTTACCACTGTAAGACCTGTAAAGGTAGATCCTATAGCAAGGCTTTCCTCCTACATTGTCTGATCTGCCATACCACCACCTCTATGTGATCATAAAGGGAGATATCCAACTGAAAATTTATATGCAAAGGAAAAATTCTCAAGATTTTAGAGGTTTTTTAAAAATACATATATAATATTCCAAACTATCTCAAACATACATGCTCAAGCCCATGATTCATTGAGCACTGACACTTCCTTTGCCTTTTCAATCTGCTTCCTGTGAAAACATAAAAGCTGATTGCCAAGGTACCCAGGTGCTATGGAGATTGGAAATATAAATGGTATTAAAGTGATAGACAAGCAGTAATATAAAGCCATGGGGGAAGAAAAACACAAAATTACAATGTCTAGATGCAGGAATGTCAGCTGAAAATAATTATTACTTGTAAGGTTGATTGCAAGCTGATAGGCATGTTCTGTAAATACAGCCAAGTTCGCAGAAGAATCGCTACAAGATTTTAGCAGTGTTTTCATTCTTGCCCCAAAAAATATAGAGATAATAAGAATCTTCATCATCAAAAGTATCCAAACAGCTAAGGATCAGGAAACAACATGACCATTGCTCTATTTCAGTGCCACCAGCTACAGTTTGGTTGACACTCAGATTAGTAATGAGTCAGTCCCATACATGGCACCATTATTTAGGTATATAGATTTCCACAAACATGACCATAATAAATGTATAATTACTATGATGCACAGAGTCCATTCTGACTGGGAACAGAAACTCAAAATCCTTAGTGTTCAGAGTACATGATGGTACGTCATCCAAAAGACAACTTAGAGATGATATTAGTCTACTCTTTTATAGTATATCTGATTGATCTCAAGGAAAAGGAATAGATATAACCTTCTCAGTATCCCACAGCAAATCAAACATAGTCCCCTCTTCATTGCTTATATTCATTGAGTTTCAGTCAACTGAAAATTCAAGATGAAGCATGAAGACTGTCACGTTTGCTCCTTGATGACTTCAAATGGTTTTGACAGTGAACAGACAAATGAGCTCATGGCATACTTCTGAAAAGTACTTGGCTTGTATACCTGTGGGCTTTCTTTGGGGAAGGCATAACCTGCTCTGTTGGGGTAGCTACTTAGTAGGGAAACAGCAGCTTAGAACACTTCTCTCAAGCAAGTGGATTTCCTATGAAGATTCAAGATAAAACAAGTCATTCATGGCAAGGTTTCTGCTGTCATTTCTTCAAATTTTTCATTCTAACTACTTTTTTCATTGCTTTGACTAAATACCCAACAATAACCAACTTAAGAAAATAGGGATTATTTTATGACTCACATAAAAGGAACAGCATAGCAACAGAAACATAACACAGCTAGTCATGATATACCCACAGAGAAGATAGTCTGGTCAGGCTACAAAACCTCAACAGAACTCCTGATGACCCTTCTTTCTGTAAGACTTTACCTCCTAAAGGTTTCACAACACCAGAATACCATCACCACCTGTGGGACACATGTTCTAACAAGTGAGACTGTGAGGGACATTTCACATTCTAAGTACAGCACTTACCAACTAAAAAGGCCAGTCCTGATATGCAGGAGGTAGAGATGAGAACAGATAAAAATTCAGAGATTTCATTCTAGTGAAATTCCTTCCTACAAAGGATGACATCATTAGAAAGAAGTCTTTTCCCATGATTATTAATTTTAAAATAATGTCATACATGATTACTGTATTGACATAATTTTCCATACCTTCTTCTACCCATTCAAAACCTATTCACATCTCCCACTTCTCAAAATCATGACATTTTCTTCTTTAGTTATTATTATTACATACACACAAACATACTGAGTCTATTTAGTGCTGCTCCTATGTAAACTTAGGCTACTTTAAATGACCTAGTAGGGATCTCAGACCCAAAGAAATTTGATTCTGGCATTTTTAGCATCCTGTGGTTCTTCTAAGTGTAGTTATTTGATATCTTTATTAGAGCCTCAAACCCCAAATAACCCAATTAACATATGTGGTTCAAAACTAAAAAAGTTTTGACGGAAGAATTTCAAATGGCTGAAAGACACTAGAAAAATTGTTCAACATCTTTAGCTATTAGAGAAATGCAAATCAAAATAACTTTGAGATACTACCTTATACCTGTCAGAATGGCTAAGATCAAAAACACAGATGACAGCCTATGCTGGAGAGGATGCAGAGCAAGGGAAATACTCCTCCATTGTTGTAAACTTGTACAACCACTATGGAATGCAGTATGGCAGATCTTCAGAAAACTGGGAATCAATCTTCCTAAGGTTCCAGCAATACCACTATTGGGCATATACCCATAGGATGCTCATTTGCAATCCAGAGGCATTAGCTCAACTATGTTCATTGTAGCATTGTTCATAATAGCAAGATCCTGGAAA